>JAPDSC010084279.1:0-53801 GCA_026290005.1 Latrodectus geometricus | reverse complement strand
ATAACATCCTTATAATTATCAAATCTTTATTACATTAATCTCTTATTTAAAGCTGATGGAAATGTATGTATTCTACTTTAAAAAAAAAAAATTAAGTGGATAAAATTTTTTAAATGTTTTCAATTTCATGTAAAAGATTTAAAAAAAAAAAAAAAAAAAAAAAAAAAAAAAAAAAAAAAACAGCATTTTATCACTTTTAACAGTTAAAGCAAATTGTGTTGTACTTCAAAATAAAAAGAATTTATCTTTTATTTGTGAAACGTTTGATGTGAGAAATGTTAAGGTGTAAAATTACAGTTTATAATATCAGGTCAAACTAAAACTCTTCATATTATACAATCATTCAAAACTAATGTTTTTACATATATTTAATTTTTATTTTTACATATATTTACATATATAAATACATACACATATATTTAATTTTCCCTTTTCTCTGATATCTAATTCTTATTATAATTATTATGTTTAAGTATCTAAACATATATAATGTTATGAATAAAAAATAATTATATATTAAAATGATTAATTAAGTATAATGATTATTTTATCTAAATTATATATTTTTATCGAATTGTTGCCTTAAGGCTTATATTATATGCATTAAATTAGCAAAGATTATTAGTAATAGGCATGTAAAAAGGGAGATCTGAATTTATTCGGGATAAATAAAAAACGATGTAAAATATTTCATTAGTACTTAAAATTTTTTAGATATTAATGTAAGTAAAATATATAAAAAAATTTAATACGTATTACAATGAAAATTTTAGTTCTCAAAGTTTGCATTTTTTAATTCAAAAAATGTATGTTTCTATCCCTCTATATGCAAAACCCAACCAACCAACCAACCAACCAACCATCCCTCTATATGTTTCGTGATATAAAATCATATTTTAATTATTCCTCTAATTATTTGCGAATTTTAATTATTTGCTAAGGGAAAAGATCTGTGGAAGATTTGACTCAAGGAGAAAGATGAGTCACATTTCTCTTTGCGGTCTTATCTGCATTGTAGTACTTATCTGTAGTCAACATTAAGTTCTTTATTTGTTAACTATTCATTATTAAAAGTTACTTATAGAATTTTATTGAGAAGTGCAATACTTTTATAATGGTCGCTCAGTGGCGGTTATTATGAGGCTATCAGAAATGAAATTGCGGAGTCCCGAGTGTTAAGGATTATACCTACATAATGGGTGTCAAGGCTTAATCCAATAATTAAGATTTTCTAAGTATGCTCTTTTGAAATCATCATTGGATAGATGTTAATTTGTAAGTGACTGTAGATAAATTGTATTAAATTTTAATGTAACAAGTCTTTTTTTATTATTTTTAAATTATATTATGTGAATTTGTTGGAGGGAAATGAGGGAGGGTCGTGAATCCACTGCAGCACGCGACTACCTTTCCCTGACACATTGTTGCGTTTCGATCATTATGCTATGGAGTTCTATTCCATAATCTGCTTTTCTGAGGCCTGTAGTGAGAACTGTTTGGAAGTCTAATTACTGCTAGTAATTTTGTCAAACACGCCTTAAAAAGATTTGTTCTTAAATCCTATGTATTATAAATGGTTACCTATTTCTAACTATGAATATGAAATTGAATAAGTCATGATCATATAATTTTTACTCAACTGTTTTTCTTGGTGCGTTTATTTTTAATAACATGTGTCATATTTTGCTACAAAAATAACAATAAGAAATTTAAGTATTCCAAATGTGTTATTTATATCGAGACACAGCAAATGGAATACACTCGGCGTTCAAAATAATAAAGTATTGTCTTTGTCTCATGTATAGGATAAAAAATATTTTTATAGAAAGAAATGATGCGATGATATAATTTCTAATGCTACTAATAAATGCTTAAAAATTGCAGAATTTACTGGACATGTATTTATTTGCTATTTAAATCATAACCTTAATCAGGTTTCTAGGGATATGAATGAGATGAAGGATTCTTATGAACATGAGAAATTTTTAAAAACTGAAGATAAATTTCAAAATCATAAATAATGTTAACACAAAGATTAATTAAGGATTCACTAAAGATTGACAAATATTCTATTTAAGGTGCTGGCAACGCAAGATGTGTTTCTCCTTAAAGGAAACTAACAGTAAACATTAGTTAAGAAAGTAATTTCAATGAGAAATTAAATGTTAGAATTATGTTGAATCACAAGTTTTAAGTGATTCTTCAAACGAGATCTACTTTTTCTTAAATTTTATTTTATTTATTTTGATACCTTGGATTTCATAAAATGACTTTAAGGTTTTCGTAACGATAATTAGTTTAAGCTTCGAACACTTTTACATTAATACGAACTAATAAGTAACAACTTCTAATGAAAGATAAAATAATAAATGTATTTTTACTACAATTAAATGAATGTGTATGGTACATGTCCCTAATTACACATAATAATCATTCAGTTGTTAATATGTTAGATTTTTTGTATTTAATTTGAGCTGAACTTCACCAAGTTGACAGACAGCCTAGTGGCTATTGTTCTTACCTTTGCTTTGACAGTTGGGAGTCCGAATCTCAACTTGGACTTTGTTTGTAATAGTTTAGAATATACTTTAAATTAGATCTGTCTGATTTGCCATTGTGTGCAAAAAATGACTGTTGAGTGACAAACCAAATCATGTGGTAATTCAATATAAATTAGTGAATTTTATTATTGTATAGTATTTTATATTTAACATTACTACAATGATTTATGTAAAATATAAAAAGAATATTTAGAGAAACATAACAGAGTATCATGCGTTATCAGCTTGTATTTAAAATAAGATTTAAAAAAAAAAAGAAAAAAAAATTTGTTACAAGAAAAAATATGTATATAATAATGCATAAGACAAAATTATTTAAGAAAACAGAATAGCGTTTTTTTAAAGCATTCAATGCATTTAAGAAATATTCCTTAAATCTGTTATTAAACAAAAATAATTTTATTAATGCAAGGATTTTGATAAATAGGAGCAATTCATAAGTTTTCTTATGAATTCATAAATTACCATCAGTTTTATGAGTTTCTCTTTGCTAGAAATAAGCTATTTTGTATTATATATGAACAATTTTTGTTTATTCTTCATTACTAAGTATGCTTTTATTAAAGCGTAGGCATTGCGCGTGTGATTATGTGCCTTTATATGTAGTACATTTAGGTAATACGAAAGTCGCTTTGGAAAAGCTATATTCTTCGATATAGATGTGGTATTGATTTTATACCATTCTAGCTTTATACCAAGTGATACAAAAAAGTCAATTTAGAATAGGTAAACATAAGACAACCATTTGATTTCTCCATGGAATTTGACAGTGATATTTGTAATATTTTTCAATTTAAACATTACATATAGAATATCGACAATTTTTGTTTTGTCGAAGAATGAAGATACATTTCTTTTTAAGAAAGATACATTGCCTCGCAATAAAACATGCGTAAATAAACATGAGATGTCTACATGTATGCGAAATCATGAGTAGCAGGTGCAATGTGAAAAATTGCAAGGATAAAAAGAATAGTCTAAGTACGACTCGTTCGAAAATTCTTTTGGAAAGACCAGCCCTTAAAAACCATATAAAAGGAATCGTAAAAATTTGGAAGCCACAAACTGTCTGGGATTAGATCTAAGTGATAATCTTTGCATCCTTTTGACAAAGAGGTCTGAAAATTAAATATCTGTTTTCTATCATTACTAAATTTTATAAATTAAAATGTTAAATTTGGTTTATAAAACTAATAGGTTTTTATAGAAAAAAAAAAAAATTCTGAAGATTCTAAATTCTGTAAGTAAATAAGTAGATGGCTTTCTAAACTTGCGTTTCCACTGGAAAAATTCTTAACTTGAAATTAAGAAATTGATGTAAAATTAGAAAATGTTGCAATATTTTAACTGAAATTTGATTTTTAAAATTCAATTGGAAACTGCATCAAACAAAAATAAACATTTTATTTAAAATGCTTTTATATATAATTTATTTTTTTAAACTCTTCTATATTTGCTTACAAATTTTAAAAATGAGTACGTTTTTAAAACGTTTGAATTCTGTTTTTAATAAATTTAAAATGTTCATTTAATAGAAATCTCAGTTGTGAAAATACATTTAATTCTGAAGTTTTATTGTAATTCTTATATACACATAAAATTAAAGTCGCTTTGCTTCTATTCTGTGCTATAAGACTATATTAAATATTTTAATACTTCAAATTAAAGGTTATTCAATTTTTTTTAATAAAAGTTCTATACGAGAAATATATAAGTGAATTATCTTAAAATTGATAAATTTCTACTTATAATTTTTATTTCGTCCATGCTGACAGATATTTCAAATGGATTTTAAATTTGTATAAAAATAGACTCATTCAAGCTGTGTGTAAGATAGTCTTACATTAAATAAACATTCAAACTCGTTGATTCATCATTTAGAACATTGAGCGAAATGTTCTATACGGACTGGGTCAGGGTGAACAAAGTTCATCGCTTAAAACGAGAATGACGTGGGAACAAAAAGTCTATCGGCAGAAAATGACTTTAAAAAGGATGTTGCAATGAAGACCAGTTTATGAATTATCCTGTTGACTTAGCTTTTTTTTTTTTTTTGCCTATTACACGAAAATAAAGATTGCTATTGCATGACTCACGCCACTGAAAAAGTTTCGTGATTCTTTATCTTTTCTCTAATTGATTAAAGTGTATTTCCTGTATCTCTTTGTTTAATAACGCAAGAACAAGGGCCAGCTATTTTGATTTAAATCGGGGAATACATTCATTCATTTAATCCATTGAAGGATACAATAAAATTTTGAGTTTATATTATTTAAAAATGGATCAGTTACATTATTAAATGTTTTGAGTAAAATGTGATTTGTCTAAGTTAAAATATTTCGAAATATTAGTAGTACATCAATATTAAGTCAGGAAACGATAACTATACTAAGTAGAAAATTTTAGTCAAAAACATGAAAATCAAATGAAAAAAATTAAGAATTTATATTATATTAAATTAGCATTTTATATTCTATTTTTTTAATCACTTGCTCTTTGTCAAGTTTGCTTAAGTAAATGGTATTTTTTACTTTGTTTGCGGCATTTTTGGCTGTGGAAGTTCACATTCCAAGTAAAATAATTGTATTTTTTGATAATATGCTTTACTTCAAATTTAACGATCGCTTTTTATTACACTGTTGGCCACTGTAAATGCAACACCCTGAAGAAAGCATGCAAATAACTTGAAACTTACAGCATACATTAGCGGAGGCGAGATATGCAAATGATTAGAATTTCAACGCAGGCACATATCATACGCGCCTGTGGCGGCACTTCAAAGCTCTATTTAAGTCTTGGAGGTTTTGACTATTTCAAGTTCGGCAATTGTTTTTCTTTTTGTTTTTTCAAAGAAACGAACTGTGCCTCATAGAAAACAACGACCATTTTTTGATCAAGTATCCGATTTCGATGGAGGAAGAATAGTAGCCTACCGAGATTGTGGATTATCTTTTAAGGAAATAGGTAATCGTTTTGGACGAAACCAAACAACTAATGCAGATATGTGATCGTTGGATGCAGGAAGGTACGACAGACCGACATGTTCGATCGCATCCACCTCAGTGCACCACTTCACGTAATGACAGGTAAATTATGCGCATGGCAGTGACGGATTGCTCAGGCACATCACGAACCATAGCATAGCACATTCAGTCTCTAACGCATTATCCAGTGTCTGTGCGTAGCATGAAATTGTCTTTACTGACGAATCATGCTTCTGTATGCAACACCATGATGGTCGCATTCAAGTCTGGAGACACCATGGAGAGAGTATGCTGAACAGCTACGTTATTTACCGCTACATTGGCCCTGTACCAGATTTTATGGTATGGGGTGGTATTGGATATCACTCTCACACTACTCTAGTACGCATTGCTGGTACTTTAAACAGCCAACTCTACATCTCTGAGGTGTTGGAGCCAGTTGTCCTTCCTTATCTTTAAGGACTACCCACAGCCATATTTCAACAGAATAATGCGCGACCACACGTGGCACGCATTGCCCAAGGGTTCTTCATCAATCGCCAGATTGAATTGTTCCCAGGTCAGCTCGCTCTCCGGATATTTCGCCAATAGAAAACATATGTCCATGGTTGCTCAACGATTGACCCAGATTATATCCCCAGCTGCCACATCAGACCAACTTTGGCAACGTGTGAATGCTTCTATGTCTGCTGTACCCCGAAAAACACTTTCAAAGTCTCTTTGAATCAATGCTGAAGCATGTGGCAGCGGTGATCTTCGACAATGGCAGCTATTCTGGCTACTGATTTTGACAGGAACCACATTTCACAGAAGTTCAACATGTTATCTACAAAATAAATTTTTTTGTGATATCTTTTGTCTTTTTATGTTGCAATTTGGGTGTCCAGGTGTGTAGTTCAATAAATATGTTATGAGATCTATTAATGTGTATAAATTTTATAAGGTTTTGAAATTAATCATACAGTCTTTATTGTGTGCCGGTGTGATTAAACTATAATATTTTGCTTTCATACAAATATGTCTGCGCAGAGTTAGTCTACAAATAGTAAAAATGACTTCCATAAGTGCTCTATAAATACTTATCAATAATAATAATTTCGTTTTACCAACTGATCAGTTTGGCTTTGAAGACTGTGAAATAACTAGATGTCATCATTTTTGGGATGCTTAAAATGTCTGGCTGTATTAAAGTTGTCATTTATTAGCCACATTTATTGAAATAACTTCAATATGATGAACCTAGTATTGACTAATTTCTTAACCGTTTGAGTACTGAAGAGTTTTCTTATATATATGTTAAAAGTGCGGAATGAAATGCGTAGTAATTTAATTAACAAAACAAGAGAAGCGCGATAGCGCTTCGCCACACTCAAACGGTTAAGATGCGATAAT
The DNA here is from genome assembly GCA_026290005.1 of Latrodectus geometricus. Taxonomy (NCBI): domain Eukaryota; kingdom Metazoa; phylum Arthropoda; class Arachnida; order Araneae; family Theridiidae; genus Latrodectus; species Latrodectus geometricus. Next base: position 46,864 of record JAPDSC010084279.1, on the reverse strand, counting down.
TTTAATAAATACGGGGAATTATAAATTATATTATACAAAGAAAATAAAAAAATTCTATGTTTAATTACATAAAAACATTATTTTAGAAAATTTTGACATGATATCTAAGAGTACTTTGATACAGGCGGTATTTAAAATTGTAAATTGTTTGTAAAATTAGGGTTTTATTGCAATATCTTTTACATTATTCTCAGGTATTTTTTGATGCTTTAAAATTTATATTTATCTCGTATTTCTTTTTAGAGATTTCCACTAAACATCAAGCTACCAAAGAATTTGGAAATAGGAAGCAAAATATATATCCATGGGTCAATATTTGTGTCAGCAGTGAGGTATTTTATAAGACAATTTTTTTTGTTTTGTTTTAGGTATGTAAAAATTCCTTTGACTCAATATAAAAGGTATATTTTTATATATGAGGAATACACATAGGTAAACTTAGATTCAAAAAGTAAGTTTTTATGATTTATTACAATTCTTTATACTTGAAAATTAGGTAAATTTTAAAGGAAATAAGAAAGTATTTTATAATTTATAAATTTTCTATTGAATGTGATGTTAAATTAATTTTTTTTCTAGAATTCAAAACATAACCAAGTATATTTTGTTTCAAATCGAGGAATTAAATTTTGTATAAATCAAAGATATAGTTTAAAGTATATTAATATGTAATAAGCGTGATAATTTTGTAATTTTATAATAAAAAAAAAAAAAAAAATTAAAATCATTTTAAAATCACGCGATTTCTAAAATTTGTTTTATTGGACTTCGATTTTTACTGTAAAATTTAAGGTTTTAAGAATCTCCCTTTAAAATTGATTTTCACAGATAATAAAAGTTTAATTTTGATCAAAAATTCTCTTTTTCCTGAAAGCTTCGATTAAAATCTTTTTGAAATTTAAAGACAAATAATAGTTTTTCTAAAATTGTTGCGTTTGAAAAATACATGTTAGACTAATTAAATTCTGTCGTCTCACTATTTACGATAATCATTATAATTATAGTTTGTATGAAAAAACTACTGATATTTCATAAAACAATTCTGAAAATTTTGCTTTTTTACATAAAGTATGAGGTTATGTTTCATTTGATATTCATATTTTTAAACTATCAGTCTTCTCATTATTGATATTCTTTGTTCTTCCTTTAGTCTTAGTTGTTTTTAAATTTTCCCATGGCTAAGAATTATTTTCCAATGAGCGATTAAATAGAAAAAATAAGAAAAAAGCATTTTTTTTTCTTATTTTTTCCATCAAAATACAATTTTTTTCTAGTTTATACTTTTAAAACCCTTAAATTATTCATACAATTGAATAATTTAAGTATAAAAAAAATCTATTTCGATAGAAAAAATTCTATTTTTTATTCGCTGAAGAATTTAAAAAATTTCTTAATTTTACATGCATACTGTGCACCTCTAAGGAGAGATTGTCTTCAACTCAATATCTCAATTAGAGCATTTTTTCTTTTTGTTTAAGAAGTGTTTTAAAACTGAAATTTAAAAGTTTTAATAAAAAGAATGCCAAATAAGTAATGTAAATGAGTAAAATAAGAAATAATAAATTTAAACTATAAAACAATTTTGCATTAGAAAAAATGCTAACTTGAGTATTTAAAAATCATTCGCACTATTTCGTTATAAAATCTTAAGTCGTACTATTAAGTTAAACACTTTTTGTGTTTAACTAAAACGTTTTTATAATTTTATGTATCGTATTTTTAGATATTTAACCACTATATTTTAATAAAAACAAATTCAAAACTTTTGAAATTAAGGAAATTGGTTTACTTGAAAACTTATTTTAATAAATTATGTATTATTAAATTTAATTGAGATGAAAATTATAAATTGGAAAAATCATTTATGATTCAAAACTAATTAAATTGTTTATCGTTTAAATTGTTTCGTTGCATTGAAATTAAAATGCTGTGTGTAAATTCTAAAATGATTTGTAAAAGTGTATAGCAATAAAATTTTGTTCTAGTGTAATCATTTTACAATAAAAATGCTGTTCCACCCATTTTTAAGTCCGAAAAGTCATGGCATAATGTTAGCACTTGCAATAATAAGCTCTGCATGGTTAGTAAAATACTGTGTTTTTTTTAAGCTCAAGTGTGTGTGTGTGTTTTTATCTCGTTCACGCGCGTGATCGTATTTTTTCAAACAATTGAAGCTGTAAAGTTTAGATTTTCCAGTTAGAAATATCAAGTTGTAAAATTTTTGCATTTTGTGAATATCCATAAAAATATGACAAAGTTAACTATCAGTATTCTACATAGCTAATGAAGAAATAAAAATGGAAAGATTTTACCGGCTTCCTGATTTTTAATTCTATTATTCTTTATCTCCAAAGTAAAGAATTGGAGATCAATTGCTGGGAGGAAAGGCTGATTGGGAAAAGCTTCTGAGGAAGGCCCACAAAGGGCTGTCGTGCCAATGCTGATGATTCTTCATCTCACTCTTCTATTCGAGAAGGAAAACTTCATTTATTCAGCTTATTTTTATGAGGGTCATTTATTTTCATTCTTGCTTTTGACAGGCTTTCTCTTTTTCAAAAAATACAATAGAAAATAAACTACTTTCCTTGATTTTCATTCTATCTTTCTCGTCCTTGGAGAATGAATTTTGTAGCATTAAAAAGAAAAATGCTTTAACAATATATGAATTCAACTATGAAATCCTTATCAGGATTTCTGATTGTTTTATTTTTAAAACAATTTGTATAAATTCAATTACAAAGGAACTAAAATATTACAGTGCCTAAAACAGGGTTTGAGACTATTCATTTATTTCATAGATATGAAAAGAATATTATATCATTTCATAGCTATGAAAATATAAGGTAGGGAAGAATATATTAATTGTCAATTTCAGTTTTTTAAGTTTATCATAAGCAGACTCAATTTAACTTAAATGTTAATGGACAAAATTCAAAATTAAATGTATTTTACACTAAAAATTTGCTAAAATATTCGCAAATTTATCTTTAAAGTATCATATGAAGTTACAAAAGTCTAAATTATATTCTTAATTTAAAATAGGCTATACGTGTAATTTGCCTACTTGAACTTCATTTAGGCATTTTGTTACCTTGTATGTCAGATTTTATTCACATCGAATTAATCTCAGGCGTAACTGTATCGAACCAACTGAAATCGAAGGCTTATTCTTTTTATTTTGCCTTGTATTACAGCTCTTGAATTACATATTTATTAAAATATCTACTCAGCTTGTATTATATTCGACTTAATGATACATAAATGTTTTAAAAATTATACATTAAAAATAGTTTTTAATAAGTAATGTTGACTTTTTGTTTCGATTTTGATAATGTGAAACATTGTTCATATATGCCAAAAAATTCTTTCGAAGCTTATCTTATCCACTTTTTATCAACATTCAAGAACGCACAAAATTTCATCAAATATTCTAAAGAGCTGACAACAGTATAATTAGTATTCTACCCTTCAGTTAAACATTCGATTTCCTTATAAGAATATTTATAGTAGCTCATAATATGATCTTTAAACTGTTTATCCTGATCACATTAATTCTAATGTGAATAATGTGCGATTACCATACCTTCAAGAATAGATTTTGAAATCCATTTCAATCTATTTTGAGTTTTCTTGTAGAAGAAAATTAAGGCACAATTCAACTCTAAATACATCGTTTTTCCAATTTTTACTAATGATATGACTTAAAAATTAAATATTACATAAATTTATTTTAATGGTAATTAATAAATAATTAAATGTTTCCTCCAGATTTCATTTGAAGACAATTGTTAAAAAAATATTTCTTTTCAAAGATCAAATTATTCTGGATTTGTATTATTCTCGTTCAAAGTACAAATTCATTTAAGAAGTATGTGTTTTTAATAGTCTTGGATTTGTATACAAAAAAGTTTTAAAATTATAAAGGTTATGAAATTTAAACTTATATATATACATATATAATAAATTTCAAAAAGTTTTAAGTATTTAAAAACGAAATTTTATTTAAACATCTAAGGATACATCTTAAGTCATTCATATTGCCAGAAATAAACGGTAAATGATGGCAGCTCTTTCAGTGGCTTTTACATTTTTGTAGATAGAAGTATTAAACATACTATTTAGCCAAATATGCCTTGAAATTTTTATCTTAAAAAACTGTAATCTTAAAAAATTTAATGTGGTTACTTCATTTCTCTCATATTTCCTATTTTGAATATTTTACTATTTTCATGCTCTTGAATGGGATTTACATTAGCGAAAAGCTCTGGAATCTTGCTTGCTTTCTTTTCCAAATCAACGTTTCCTCCTTAAAGATTCCAGTAATATTGTGTTATGAGATTCTATATCCTTGAAAAATAATTTATCCCGCTGGAAAAAATGAATGATCTTCGTATTTTAGAAGCAGGAAACAAGCATAAGACCCAGACTTTGCCTGTCTCCCACCCACAGAGGTATTAAACACGGAGGACACAATTTCCACCACAAATTTAACTAGAACTATAATATTAACAAATTTGACACAGCAAATTTAACGTCCTCCAGCCGCCATTAGCGAACTCGACAGATATTTACTACTTTCCGATAACCTTAACGTATGATCACCAAACAACTTGGTCATCTAGCCTCTCATCTCTTATTGTGTTTCCGAAGAAATTTTTAAGTATTTCTTGATTAAATATCTTAGAAAAGTTAGCCAAGCTGGCAAAGATTAGTTGCATTTACTAAGCTGGAGATAAGAAAAATATTTTAGCTGTACATTGAATATGTAAAAGTAGCCTTATTTCTAAATTATACATCTGCATAACCCGACAAAATGACGTATAAGTGAGAAGGATAAAATTTCCCCGTTTTGTGAGATTATATTTTATAACTTTGAAAAAGCTATTTAGACAAAACCTTTAATTTCGTTGAATTCAGGAGTCAGTTTTTTTTTTTTTTTTTTTTTTTTTTTTTTAAATAGAATACTGGTATAAAATGTATATAGTTAATACAGCAATTCAAAATTTTTATTCATTAAAATTTAAAGCTTTTAGATTTTTTTTAAATAAGATATTTATATTTAATAAACTATAGATTGTAGTACAGTGTTACAAATGACCAAAAATGAGTTTTGACGCCTTCGTAAGCATATCTGGCCTCTGACTGGATAGCGTTCTGCCCTTCAATTCAACACTCATGGTTTCGATTTCCACGAGTGTGGATGTTCATAATGCTTCGGATTCCCCTAAAATATGTGTCTCTGCACAATTAATCTTGTGCGAAAAGCTACTATAGAGCGGCAACCATACCAAACTGTCAATTTCATATGAAGATTATAAACTACTCTTAAATATGACGATAAGAAAAATCATTGTTCCTTTGATTGTTAATATGCTAAATAAAGGAATATCTATCAATTATAATGTGTAAAATATTTAATTTTGTTTGAGTTTAAAGTTTAATTCAAATTCAGTGTTTCAGTTAACTTTTAACTCAAATCTGAGCACAAAGCTGAATTGTTTTTGCTCTGGTCTACCCATGAATTTGAATTTCACCTTGAGTATGGATGTTATTAGCTGTGCGGAATACTTTGTAAACTAGGTTTCGGTCTGATTAGGCATCATAAGGAAAAAATAATTAAGTGACAAACCAAATAAACCATTTGCGAATCTTAAAATTGAGCTCATTAGTGAGCACATTCATTTTGAACATTTATTTTCCTTAAGTGGTATTACTTAATGACACTTTTGAATAATCTGATTAGTCTTGAATATTAAAGTCTGAAAAAAAAGTGTACCAAGTTTGATTAATAAAATTTTAGGTGTTCTAATGTTATGTATGTGTGAGTATGCAATGATTGTTATATGTAGAAAAATTTAACTTAATATTTTTTATTAGAACCGCTCTCTATTGTCATAATTATTATCGTTGTACAAAAACAATTGATTTTTAGTCTTACCTTTATTGCTTATTGCTGTTGTGACATTTAATTTAAAAAATGACGGAATAACTAAGTTGCTGTAGTTTTGCACCTCTCTTTGTATTATTCTGTGGTCTATCTGTAACAGGCTTTTATTCATTCCATGAATCTTCCATCTTGAATTGCTTGTCCAAGGCTGGGGGAGGCTTTTGATACTTCTGCCTTTAACAAATCTTTGGAGTCTCGAGTGATGTTCTAGCTGATCATTGTTGTGTTGACAGCAGATTGGTAGTGAATAGTATTCAACAATGAATCCCCTTCCAGAGTTTTGTGGAACATTTAATAAGCTTTTTTTAAATTAATCTCAGTGCGACAAAAGAACTAATTTTGAAAGTTTTAATAAAATTTCTATTGCATGTTAGAAGCACCATGACTTATAATACATTCAAGGGAATAAATATGAACGTAGAGGATCCTCATGTTAATATGCATAAAAAATTATATTTCATTGCAGTGCTGGTGGTTCAATGATTTGTTCTGCAACTTCAAACATAGATTCGGAATCCTAATAAAACTAGACTGTAGCTGAAATATTACAAGAAGGCAAAGATTGACAGTGACCAATAAGAGCAAATCAAATTTAAACATTTAGATGAATTATAGGTTTCTTAAAATTATTTTAATAAATTTTTTTTCAAATTTAAAAACAACTTGAGCTGAGCAAAAAGTAAATTTAACTTTAAAAAACTTGTAATCAGAATTTTATTGATTTTTAAAGTAATAATTCTCGTGAGTTAGCCTTCATTTATAAAAATGGTTCTGTTCCAGATTCGCTGTCAATCTTAAGAATGCAGAAGTAGACGGTCACAACTTCCTCCATTTCAATCCTCGCTTTGATGATGGATGCGTTGTTCGAAACAGCAGATTGGATGAAGCCTGGGGTGATGAAGAGCGAGAAGGGGACATGCCTTTCGAGCCTGGGATGCCATTCTTGATTTGTATCACACCTCATGATGACCATTATGAGGTATGTAATTTGAAAAAGTAAATTCCTTTAACTCTGTAATCTAAATTTTTGATACATTCTGAATTTAGATCTAATAAAATCTCATTGTTAATTGCAATTGTCATTAAGGGTTTAAATTACTCTTAATTTTTTTTACAGTTTGTATTCATTAGGTTACTGCTAATTTGAATGAAAGCACTTTAAAATATTGAAGTGAAAAAAAATGCAAAAGCTGTGAATGATCAATATTATAAATTCTTAAATATTTTTCAGATATAGAACTATATTTTTTTAAACAGCCGAGAGAGCAGCCAAATTGTTAGTGCCTGGATCATGATCAGACTAACAATTTGATATACTGTATGCTCTTCACACATATTTGAAAAAGAAAAAAAATCTATTTTACATGAAATTTATCCTAAATGCATGTTATCTTTCTGTGTTCACAATAATAAAAATATGAAAATTTCTGAGTATACTTAATTTTAATTATGTTAAGTATCATAAGATTTAAGCTAATAACTATCATAGGCCAGATCTTTACAAACCTATAATTGGTAATGAAGCAGTGCTCTGACTTTCACTTCAACTCTGAAGTTACCATCCAGGTTTAAGTATTTGAAATGGTTTTAAATTCAATTTAAACTAATGTTCCTCCTGATTTTGCCCTCTTTTTGGGCCAAAATATAGATCATGGAGTAACACGCCCTCTCACATGACACACTGTAGATATACTACTATTTGAATGCAATTCTTGAATGTTTTATCAGACATAGTATAAATGGAGTTCAAATGCAAATCCTTTAAAGAACAAATCTTTATCTTAATATTCATTTTCCTAAAATCTTAGGTAAAATGATACTGCATAAATTGATTTAACTTATGATTTTTTCGAATTCGTTAGTTTTTAAAGAATAATTTATTTTCAGGTGGAAGTAAATGGAAACTCATTCATAAACTTTAATTATAGAGATGGAATGCCAGCTACTGAAGTAACTCATATTTCGATGTGGGGTGACGTTACCATTTTCGGTATACATGTTCCAGTTACTCATATGGTTTGTATGTTATACAAATTCCACACTAATCATAATGAATATTTTAAGTCATTACTAATTCAAAAAAAAAAAAAATTAATTTTGTGTACATTTCTTTCCACCCAGCTTTTTTCTACACGCACATATTTATTCATAAATATCTATAATTTATTACGCCTTTTAAACTTCTGCAGGGAAACTAGTCCATATAAAATTAGAAGTGAGATCAAATTAATCTTCATGAGCAAAAGGATACCATGAAGCAGGAAGCAAAGAAAACCATATTTCATCCAAAATTGAGTAAACAAATCTGGAATTCTGAAGATATTGGATTTTTCAGTTCATTTTTAATTTTGGGAACATCAGAGAGAAGGTTGAAACAAGCCTTGCCCAGGATTTTGTTTTAAAATTATTCCTCAGTTTTGAAATCATAAATAAATAGAGAATTAAATTACTTAATTATATATTTAATTATATAAATGCTAGAAAAATTCTTAAAAAAACTCATACTTCAGCTTCACTCTATTCGATGACTTTAAAAACATCTTGTTCTTCATCTTGCTAGAAGTTTACATTTGTATGGGCGGGTAATCAGCTGAAAAATTTATGCTCTGGACTTTAGTTCAACAGCTCATGACTTCAACTGCTACTGAGGGTATGAATGTTTATAGTGGTTCAGAGTCTTCAAGTATAGGCTCTAGTTGAATTTGATTTCCTCATGAGAATATGTGGTTGTAGAATGCAGCAAATAAATCAAACCTGCAACAGTCTCTGATGATTTTTGTAATAAACTCAAAATGCTTACTGGAGATATCCAATATTTTCTTTTGAGCATTATCATGTATTGAAGGAAAGACTTATTAGTTGCATTGCATTTTAGCTGAAATAAAGTTTATTGATGCTTAATGGCATTATACCAGTTATTCAAATTCCTCTGAACTTATATGCTGTGTTCTAAAAAAAAGTAAAAGTAATTTTATAGAATGGACATTCTCTTAGAAAAATATTTCTATATTACATTGTGAGCAGCACAAGCTAAATTTCTCTGATTCGAAAACATTTGAGAAAGATTTATCTTCTCTCAAAATATTAAAAGCTCTTCAGTTACACTGATCCTACATAGAACTTCTGCTTACCTACATACTTGTACGAACAACCAACGCTTGAAGCGTAGCCTTTTCTTATGTTAAAATGCTGGAACTTCCCTCTACAAGTATAGAATTTCATTCTTCATATCATCTAGGAGCTAAATTTAAACTTTTTTTTTATTATTATTACGAGGGATTTATTTTCACAACTTTTTTTTGACTGGTGTAAAGAAAAATACAGAGAATATGGCTCTAATCAACCAATTATTTTTGAAGACTATAAATGGGATCCACAATCTTCATTGAAGATATGCGCTAATGGTATAGCACAGGTGATGAGGGAATTTCTGGCAGTGGAATGTACATTTCAGCTTGTACTGGTTCTAAGAATTATAAAATAAGAAATCCTGACTTTTGTTCGATTTTTAGATCAGAGCTTATTGCTGTTAAGAGGGGCTTGCAACACAAATATCAAATAAAGAAAATTACATGATGTCTGGATTTTGACTGACAGTTTTACTTCAGTGCAATACCTATCTACCTGGACTACGATAGGGGACAAGATCAGCGTGGACATTTTAGTTCTTCTCGCCCCCATTTTCATGTTACTATCAATGTTCAATAGGTCTCAACTCTTGTTGGGGTCGACGGGAATAAAAGGGCTGATTACATGGCCAGGGCTGCTGCTGAGGAGGGGGCGAGAGCCCCACAAGATCAAGGTCACATATAGTGAGATATCTTTTAGGAAATATGGAATTAGACTTGTGGATGGAGTACTCCCTGCTACCTGTAGTACTTTAAAAGAAACCCAGACAGACAAGTCTTTTCAGCTTTCGCCAAGAAAATATCAAACAGCATTCTAGTATTTGATGAAGAATTATATCAAAGCACTCGCCTTCCACATGGACAGATATTCCCTGAATGCCATTCGTGTGGGGCTGATAGGGTAGCCCTGGTTCATATTTTGATTTGCTTGGATTTTAAAAAAGGATGACCAGGATCATTAATTGTTTTAAGATGTTTTATATAATTTTGGATTTATAGAATTTGTCTAGCTTTGCTAGACACTGGGATTAGTAACAATAACCGAAAACATTTAATAGTTCATTGTTTCAAACACTTGAGAGTTAACGTTTTTTTATTTTTAGACTAACTAGAAGTAAGAATTATAATATGTATTGCATTCAAAATTATTAACTTTGTTTTTGTGTGCTTCTATTTTTTTCTCTTTAGTTAAAAATTATAAGCTTATTAATAGTTTCTAAGTACACATACTTTTTGAGATTTTGTTGCATAAATTTCAGATTTGGATCTACAAAAATAAAATAACTCTTATAACTTCATTTTCTAAGAATGCTATACTGGATTATTTTTTGAAGATATGCAATTAAAATACTGTCTATATTTATTCATGAAATGAAAATTGTTCTTCAAAACTTTAATTATTAAGAAATCTATCATATTTTTATTTTATCTCTTGTTTTTATAGCCCATTCCTCTTGAACTTCGCATTCCTAAAAACAGTTTCCTAGGAGACATTTTCTTCGTTGAAGGAGAAGTACCTGATGGTTCTGACAGGTAAATTTCAAGGTTACATTAAAGCAAATATTTTTGTTATGGATCTTAAAGCTAATAAGTTACATTTAGATGCACCTAAACACACTTTGTAAAATATTAAATATTTTTAGAATTTAAAAGCATAAATTCACATTTAATATTTATAATATTAAATGTGAACTTATTAGATATAAAAACTTTTTTCAAAATTCTTATTGAAGTAAGCTTAGTTAATAAATTAAGTTTTTGTGAAATTTTATTTATTCATTATATCATTACTTCATTTCAACACACAGATGACCAACATTAAATACATCTCCATTCTGTATTATCTCCCAACATTAAGGAGTGTAAGCATTATTCACTATAAGGACAATTTCAGAGATCATTCTTTTTGGTTCAATCTCAATACTGAAAAGAAGTTGCCACAAAAAGTTCTTGTCAAGATTTTAAGTTTTAGCATGTATTATTTTTAACTTGTTAGAAACCATACGAGTTTTATGGAAGATGTAAAATTATCAGCAAATTCAATTACACAAATCCAAATTTTCAAGTAATTACTCAATTGTAGTTGTAATCGAATTAATATTAGAAAGATTTAATATTTTCTTCAATTAAGTACATTCCATTTAAGCAAAGAATAAAAATTAATCTTAAAAATAACAAATTTTAATTACGCACGCACACACACACATAATATTGTATACATTTATATAATAGTTATGCATGTATGAGGGATCATTTAAACAGATTACAAATTTTGATTTTTAGTATGTTTAAATTAGTTCTTACACAAACATCATATGTTATGTAATGTTTATCATTGTTATGGACTTTTATAACCTTTCTTTGAGGATAGCAAAAATGAAACGCTCTAGAGTTTAAAAATCAAAAGAAACATACTTCATGGAAACACAGTTGTAAATTGTTAAGTCTCTGTATTTAAGTAGATTTTGATCATATACTAAGGAATAGGATGCACAGTGACGTTTCCATCGATTTTTGCATAAAAATTGTACTAGCTTTCAACATTCTTCAGAGAACTATGTAGGACATTTTTTGAAGAAACTGCCCTAGGTATAAGTAATTAAACTTTTATAGTTTTTTATTAATCAAATAATCCCAAAGTCAAATTATGTTTCATAAAATATGATTAACATAAAAGTTTGATTTCTACTCTAGATATTTAATATAACTTCTTTATTTTAGATTCTTTGTAAATTTACAATGTGGAACACAGGAAGATGCAGATATTTTGTATCATTTTAATCCTCGGTTTGGCGATGACGTTCTCGTTTGCAATAATCGTTGTGCAGATTCTTGGGGAGAAGAAGAAAGACTGGAAACTCTGCCTGTTCATCCTGGCGAACATTTCATTCTCACAATCGTAGTTACCAAAGAGGGTTATTTTCCATTTTTTAATGGTAACCCAATGCCTATTTTTGGACACCGACTTGATTATTCAGGTGCTTGCAATCTTGTAGTTGGTGGCGATGTTAATGTAAAAAAAGTTTTAGTTGATTGTCCTCCAGTGAGTAATTAAAAAATAATTTATATTGCATGTAATCATTTTAATTTTGTAATTGTATAAACTCGTTTGAATAAATATTATCGAATATCTTATTAAATACCTAATTTATAGCTCTCTTTTTGATGAAAAATGAATTAAAACTTTGAAAATATCAAAACTAAAAGTTCTGACATTTTATTCCATTTATTAGTTAACTGTATGCATTTTTTCCTGTGAAGAAGATAACAGTCAAAATAAACTTTATTTTTGCAGGTTCGTATGCCACCTCGAATGCCTGACATCGACATAGACAATTTTGAAGAAACAACTACACAGGCTTTGCGTGCAGTAAATATATTATATACATTTTCTCTCGAACATAATTTTAGTTAAATTTGAGATTTATACAATATATATTTGTTTGGGGAATATTAGACTCAAATATATTTAAACGCATGAGAGCACCCACACCCATATATATTTCTGGGGAGAGTTCTGCCCATTTTTACAACCCATAACAAGCAAATAAATGTAAAATAAAAATTACTCATGATTGTGCTTAATCCCCATTGCTATCTATGACCTTGTTATCTTTCTGGTAGACGAATCCCACAACGGCGAAATTCCGGAGCTTTCGAGTCAACAGTCTTGTATGACCGTTTCTATAGCATCAAAATCATCAGATTTTTTGACTAAAACTGTTCAACACACGAAATAGGTGTTGGTGCCCAACGCAAGGGACTAGGAAAGATGGGGGGGGGGGGAACCTCCGAATGTTTGGCGAGTGGTGACAGCAACATGTGACTTAGCATGACCATAATGAAGGATAACACTGACAAATGATGAGACCTGCCCCTGTTGATACCAAATTTGAATGCAGTCTGTATAACTGTAGACAGTAAAAGGCAATGTTGATGGTTTGGTTGGATGGGAGGATCTCCCATTGAATTATTCCTTACATATATCACACTCTCAATAGCACTTTGGAATGAAATTCAACTTTTGAAGTCTATGCAGGTGAATTAGGAAGGTGATATAGCCCTGTTATACTTTAGGTTACAATACATAACACATTTATAATTTCCTGTCCCGATTTGTGTCAAGAATGTGTCACTTCTGTACTAATTAAAGTAATTAAATACAGGTAACGATTCAGTCATTTTGTTGATTGTCAGGTTATGTGAAAACAAACAAGCTAACTTTCTTGTAAAAATCAAAGTTAACCAGCTATCTCTCAATAATTGTCCAATGTACGTTGCACGCCTGTTAAATCTTGCACAATTAAATACAGGTAGTTCCTTATTGCTTGCTCAAAATAGTCTTTTCCCATGCATAATGGCTACCTACTTCTAGCTTGATCTCAACAGCTTCTACTTCCCTAAATTTAGGAAGCCTTCTGACACATGGTTTTGTCACATCCTTCCTATGAACTTAACATTCCTACGTGCTGCGGTTGTTGAGCTCTTTGACACGTTTGACAATGTCTCACATGCTCTTACTTGATTTCCATGTTACATCCTTTAAGATTTTTTTGAGATGATTAACAGAGTGAGATACAATGTAGTTACATATTTCATTGCCCGACCATTTCGGTTATTGAAGCGTTATGTATGGTGTCAATTTCATTGCGAATCTGCACACCCAAAAGTGTCTAGAGTTTTCGTACTTACCCAATATATATATGAATCTCTAGAATTTATAGTTTAACAAAGAAATAATATTTTATGTCACTTTAATAAGAAATATGTATATATTATAAATTGTAGGTGTAAAGAATATCATAATTTTCTGTAAAATAAAAATTTATTAAAAATATTTTACAAAAATTTGTTATGTAACATAATAGTTAAGTTTGTATTTTATAAACTAGTTTTCTATTTAGCTATATATAAAAAATTCTACAAGTTGATATTTAATACTCATGTTTTGTATATACTAAATATCAACTTCTAGAATTGTCTAAATATAAATTGTTTTATATAATACAAATGATTTAACATACATGGGCTCAAAATAATGGAGGAACGTCATTGAAAATGGTGACTTCCATGTGATATTATGGGCTTAAATAAAAAAAAACTGCTTGCTTTTTGCTCTACATTGCTTAGTCTCATTCATATGTATGAGTGTATTGTACACAATTATTTACTTAATTTCATTTTTGGTGAAGTTAAAATGAGTTCTATGAAATTTGAAAGAGGACAGATTAACAGAGAGCCCACTTAATTGGTACATTTTAGCACAATGGATTAGTTGGGAGCATCAATAAACCCCTTGTGGAAGGACATGTAAACATCTGAGAAACAGAATTGCTGTAGGAAAATTGAACTTACTGTGAGGCAAAATTAAGAAAGGTTGACTGTCAGAAGGCAAGCAAGCATGGCAAGTGTGACTGCTGATCAGAATAAACATGTCCAAAACACAGTATCAACATACATAATTTGAAGGGAATTGCCTAAGCAAAATATTTTAGACAAAGCTATGATTGTAAAACCCCTTGTGGTAGTAGTAAATTAGAAGCGGCGAGTACAGTGGTGAAAGGATCATGAAACTTCGACTGGATTAATGGAAATATCTTATTTTTCAGTTTATCCTATTCTCCCCCATCGTAAACCTTTGTAAAAGACTAGAATCCAACTAGTTTTCCCCTACAGTGAAGCAGGGAAGTGTAACCATATTTAATAATCTCATGGTTTGAAGTAAAAAAATGTACATGGATAGGGATTATCTTTTAGCAGACCAAATTTCTTTGTATTCTACAAAGCTTACTACTTGCAGGCATTGTTTCTTCTGTTTTGTAAAAAGAGTGAGCTCGTAATCTTCTTGCATCTTTCTGAGTTGCTGCATGAGGACTGGTATGATATCACTTACTGGCTTTGTGTTTCTATTCCAAGATGGATTAAAATGGTTTTAACAGTCAAACAAAAACACTATATTTGGTGCAAATACTTGTGCATTGGTTTTCCATTATTTTGGATCGTTGCTATACGCGAGAAAAATTTATGCTTATTTCCTGGCTTTTAACACTTATAAAATTACAGTAATATTTATTTAAAAAAGTGACTCTATTTCTCCTAAAAATTTACCAGTGAAGTTAGAATTTTCATATTTGCATTGCACTAAATTCAAAATTTCTTGCATTCATTATACGAATATAAATATATTTAATTAATTTTACCAGTCTTTATTTCAAATATATGTATTTTTAATATACTCAAACTAACATCCTGCTATATAAATGTCTAAATTGTAATTTAGCATATGATTAATTATTACAGGCTATTGTGAAATTTGAGATTTGGACAGATGAGAAGTAATAGACAAAAATTAACGATTAGATTTTAAAATATGTATTTTAATAGATTTCTACAGGCCAATTGCAAATTTAGCGTAGTATAAATTTTAGATGGGAAAAAATGAAATTTGACGCAAAAACATTAAAGAAAAAAGAGTTTCAGATTATTGCATTTTAAAATGGAATTTCATTATATTGTATTGAAGTGATAGAATTTCATAGATATTGTGCGATTCTCTTCAGGATGGAGAATATCCAATAAGGCTGTCGGCTATAATTTTGTGAATATGTTCACCATAAATTTTAATTGATAGTTACTGCATCTACTAAATGATACAGAAAGAACTTAGTATTAAATCTGTAGTCATACATAAATTTATTCATAAAATACCTATATATGCATATGTACCATTGAGTTCTATAATTTGCTTGAGCACTAAAAGAAAAACTTGTTAAAATTTCTACAGAAATCCTTAAAGATAATAGTTATTGCATTATTAGGAAATCGCTAAAACTGTAATTTAGGATGAAAGGTTCAAATCATTTTTGAAATTATAGCACATTGAAAAAATAAAATCAGTCTTTGAGCACACTCTGATCATGAAAATATTAAATTTTCCTTCTGAAATACAGGACTGTTCACCATAAAGTGCAGACGATTAACAAATAATGGTGTATTACTAAATGGCTTTTTGAAATTATTCAAGTGAATGTTAAAGGACTTGTGCTCTGTTACGACAATGAATCTTCTCATTTATTAAGATTGACAGTTGAGTTTTTTAAACGAAAGTTGATAAACTGATTAAAGTTCAACTAATCTCATCTAGTTATGTCTAGCTTGGATGTTATTTTCATTCCAAAAGAATGATGAGGCAACAAACTGGTTTCTTATCAATTTTAAAAAATGAATGATTTAAGGTATTTAATATTTAGAGAAGTTGCTTTCATTGATAATGAAGGGGACTTTGAATATTTCTAAACTTAAATGTAATAATAAAAACGAGGTATACATTAAAAATTAAGAGTGACCTTCATGTTATGTAGAAGTGCAAAAAAATCGGCAAAAGATAACTTTTCTAAGCATTAACAAATCTAGAAATTGCGTATTTGTCAGTGAGAATGAAACTTTTAATATTAAGAAAACCAGCCATTTAAATCAGTGTCAGAATATCCTTCATTGTTGAGAGTTAAGATATAATTTTTTGAATTTTGAACTGATAAAAATTACTTTGTACAGAATATGAAACAAGTAAGTTCGTAATCAATTTATTGTAAGTTTGAATCATTAAAGTATTTGTTCATTATTCGAGTTGAATTTAAAACAAGATTTCACTGAATTGGCCAAATTTTCAAATAAATCTTAAGTTTTTCTCCCAAAAAATTGTATGAATAGAGAAAAAGCCAATTTAATAGTTTTTTAAAATTGATTATAACTATTTATTTAGTGTTTTAATTTTGTTTTTAGCATGCACCACTTACATTAAATTTACTTGGAAATTTTGCTCCAGGCAAGATTGTGTATATTTCTGGTAAAGTGGATGATAATCCATCAAGGTAAGTTTTATAATTTAAATGTCTTTTGGGTATTTGTAAATTTTATATTTTTTAGAACATTAATAATCTTAAAAATTCTAATACAACAAATTTTTCCTAAGTTCTAATATGAGTTATTTTCAACTAAAATCTATTTTATCTTATTGTAATATTACATTTTTATAATTATGAATTTATTTAAATATTAGAAACAAAATTGGATAACGATGGGAATTGATTAATCCAAATTATTCAATTCATAGGGAATTGTTAATAAAGGGTGGTTTCAAATTTGTAAACATTATCTAAACTCTGTTATTTCAAATAATATATAATCATTGAGATATTAATCATTAAATTTCTAATTATTACAGTTGGCAGCTTTTTTAGTTCAATAGTTTGATTTTATTTCTTTTAAAAATGATTACGAGACATCTTTTATTTTTAAATAATGAAGTCGATAAATTGAAATCAATGTGATTGACTTTTTAATTTCTAGAAAATGCATTTTATGATTTGCAGTCAACTAAAATATAATAAATATATTTTTAAATTTCAGATTTGCCATTAATTTACAATGTGGTGGAGGTCCAGATGATGATATTTCACTTCATCTTAATCCAAGATGGGATGATCATGAAGGTTCCATCCTTGTTCTTAATTCTAGAGAAGCAGACTCCTGGGGCGAAGAAATTAGACTTCCCAACCCTATTGTTCCTGGAGAAGAAGTTGATATACATATACTTGGAATGAATGAATTTTACTCTGTTTTAGTAAATGGTGAACAAGTGGTAGATTTTGAATATCGTATGGATACTACACGGGTGACACATGTACATCTTGATGGTTCTCTTACTTTGTATCGCATGCTAGCTAATTAGAATGCATCTAAGAACTTAAATGCATAGCAATAATAAATGTTTGTTAACTTCCATGAAATAAAGAAAACAAGCTATATTTACTATGGATAAATTGATAAAAAATGTTTAATATATTTGTTTAATAGCTGTTATATTGAAATTATTCTTCGATATAAGTGAAAATTTTAACTTGTTATAAGTATTTGTATAGCTGTAGCTTTATGGATTTTTTTTATAACTTCAATAATGTGTGCTATTATGACTCAAGAAGTTATGTAAATCTTAACTCCAATCCAGATATATTATATTTGACATATAAAAATATTAGTTTTTCCAGCATAAACGATTTGAAGCTTTTATTAGTTCTTTATAAGCAACTAAATATAATTTTTTGATTATATAAAAATGTAACACTTTGAACGTGTTTATCAATATACTTGTCAATTGAGGGTGTGTGTTTTTTAGGTTATGCTTCTTTTTTGTACATTGATAATTTTTTTGTAACAAAACCTGTACTGTTTTGAAATATTAATAAAGATTGGATTATGTTGTAAATTTTCTAATGTTATTTCCACAATATTTTAATTGAATGAATATGCTTCAATTTTCTTCAAAAATAAATTCATAAAATTACCACAATTGGAAACGTTATTTTAGTAAACAGAATTTAACTTACTTTAAAACATTTTAAGGAGATCAATTTTGATAATTCTCAAGCTTCATAAAACATATCAATTGCACTAAGGATATTACTAAAATAATTAAAAGGAGTATATATATGTAACAAGTATAAATGCCACTAATTGCAGAAAATAGTTTTCCTGTAAAAACGGAAGTTATGATAGTTACACAGAAGTACATTCTTGAATTTATTCAGCACACCTTTAAACAAAGGAATAAAACTTTTTATCTGACTTGATAGAAACTAGCATTTAAGCAAATGTTCAATTTTTATGAATAAAAGAGCATGAAAATACAGAGCAACTAATATTGAGTTATCATTGCATACATTTGTAAATTTCGTTTTAGAACTTGATATAGGCTGATGTATATTTCTAAAGTACAAACATAATTTGATAACTGTTAATAAAATATTTTAATGTGTAGTTATCAGAAGCCTGGTGGTATAGTAATAGTATTTCAAGCTTTCAACACACAGGTCCAAGGTTTTATCCAAGGGCTGGGCAAGGTTGATAAAACTGTATACTGAGCATGATTGAGGAACAATGGGGGCTTTGTATTAGTACAAAGCATATATGTTTAGTTGCTTAATAATTAAAACTTAATTTTTAGCATTGATGCCTCTATGTGATCTTTGCCAACTGAATTACATGTATATCTTAAAAAATTTTCTTACAAAAATAAAATTTTTCTCAAATGTTTTGTATATTTGAATGTATTACTGGTTAATGCTCTCTTGATATGAAATATCTCTGTATTTTGCAAACAAGCAATTACAACAGTGGTTTTAGTTCAAAATTATTTCCCTAGTTAGCAAATTTATATTAATAATACTCACTACTTTAGTACATTGAGCTTTTTTAACATTAGATAACATAGATTTTATAAGTAGTTAACAGCTTACTAATCTAAACACACAAATCTCCAAAACAACGGAAAAAAGTATTTCTAATAACCATGTTGCTTAAATACTAAAGGTCAACTTAAATGAAGTTATTTTTAAATTTAAGCTGAACCAAATAACCACTTCAAAATGTATAATTTTCTAAAAGTAGGCAATTTTATAAAATATCCATTTTTGGAATTTTACAGGACTAGAAATAGATTTCGCTCTAGAATGGTAAAAGGGAAAATTCAAATACAAAAGTTATCTTCATTATATTTTATTAATTAACTATAAAAAAATTAAAACTAATATGTCACAAGTATACAAATATGCAAAGGCAATGTTATTAAAAAAATCATGACAAAAAGAAAAGTTTTCTATGAAGAGTGACTAAATACCTTTCAGGCAATATTGCACTTGAAGCTTAGCAGGCAAAATGTCAAATAAGCTAAAAAATAGTTCTATATACATATTTACAAAACATAATTTCATGTAAAATACAAAGAAAACAAGCAATACAGCTGATGTTTTTAACAAATTGTGAGTAAAGCTGCACAATTACACTGATGCAATGAGTAGTTGAATTTGATGGAGTTTCATGTTTAAATTTAGAAAGTGCGATCATTTCAGTAAGGTTAGAGGCAAGTAATAAAATGTTTCCAGAATTAATATTTTGCATATTAAGAGACCAAAATATAAAAAACTGATCTTCTAAAGAGACCATTGAGTGGCATAGTTCCTTGGAGGCACCTTTTAAGTACTTAGTCAATGACTGTAGAGGAATCAAAGTATCACAACACTCGTGTTACACCAAAGACAATAAGAATTATTGCAATGTTGAATGAAGGCTTAGTCAGCAATTGCTCTGTGCACTAAAATAAAAATAAAGTTAAAGGTAAACAAAATTGAATATTACATACGAAATGAATTTTCACTTTGAAAAAAAAATATATATATAAAATTAAGGTAACTTGATTTACTGTAAAAATATTTTTAAATTTAAGCAGAACAGAAGAATATTTTAGTAATTTTATTAAAGAAATTGATTAAAAGAACAATTTGACAAATTAAATGGTAAAAAAAGATTAAAACTATTCTAATATCATTAACATGAGTTAGAAGGCATTCTATTTGAAATTTTTTATATATCAGATAAAATTATTAGGTCATGTAAAAAAATTAATTAATTATATATTTAAAAAAATGTAAACCACTCCAATATAAATTTATAAATTCTGATACTAAATTATTGAGCAACTTTACATAAATAGACAAGGAGATTCTAAATTGTTTTTAAAAATCAGCAGAGAGAATATACATTCAGACAAGCGACAATTGCATAGGAATATAGGGCAACATTCAACTTTGAAAAATAGATTATGAGAGATTTTATTACAATATTGAGAAATTAAATGGACATTACCTAAAGTTGCACAATCAGAGTTATAATTTAGTGAAAAAATCACAACAAATGCTCAAAATGCTGACTGTTGTTGCCATTGCAGAGTTGACACTGTGAAGTAATGACTAGTGCACCTTTTCAAAGATTCCTGATACCTTGTTAATTTTTCATACGGCGATGTGATTCTCAATAGAGAACATTCAACTAATTCCCAGATATCTTGTATACTGAAAATTTTATGTGCTCCAAAAGTTCCAATGGGTTGAGGCCCAGTGAGTAAGGAGGTCAAGCCACAAGTCTGCCATGGCATCCATCATGACAGATGTGGGCATTCAAGAAGTTATGGACACAATGAAAAAATGTACTGAAGTTTCATTGTGAATAAACCACATATCTTTATGGATGTGGAGAGGAACAGGCTTCAATAAATTCAGAAGTACTTATTACAAGAAAATATAGTCTGTAATGCCAATCAAATGTTTTGGCTTGGTGTTAGCGAATTAGCCCAGACATTAACAGAAAATTTCTGCTGTTATTTATAATGGTCAATGCAATAGGAACTGCTATTAAATCAAATGTGTTGATTGCACATGTGCTAATTTAAAAGAATGTTTGCTCTAATTGGCTTTCTCTATTACCAACTAAGAGCAAAATGCTGCTTTTAGTTGTGCTTTTAGATTAACAATGAGGATGTCATATACTAAATTCTTGATATTCTTAGGGATATGCTATGTAGGCACGTACAAAATAACAATAATACCAGAGGCGATGACTTATATTGCATAGACACACAGAATCTGTTTGTATAAAAGTAGTGGACAACACAAGACATTGAACATCTAAGTTGCCCAATAGGAATCAAATCTATCTTGCAGACAAAATACAGGCAGTGGCTGAGAGCATGTATAATTTTTTTCTCAACCCTAAAGGCCCTTTATTTTGGTTTGATGTGTTTTTTTCTTCTTTTCTGCCTCTCAGAGTGGAATGTTATCTTATGTTCTATGTATTTATTGCTCGTCTGGATAATTACTATCAACTCTCTGAATTTGTAAATGCAATTTAGAATCACCCTGTCTATGCATAATTTCAAATATATTTTGCAATATTTTAAAAATTAGGGAGATTAGTTGCATAATATGACAATTTTTATATATAACTAGATGGACAATTTACAGAATAAGAAATGTCATGAATTACAATAAGTAAAATTAATAAATATAAAATAAATAAATAGCTTAATAAATAAGTAAATGTTATGGCTAAAAAATAAATTTATACAATTCTCATCATTATGAAAAGCAGAAACAATTACAAACATAAACATTTTTGAAAAAACTAAATGAAAATAAATGAATTAAAATATTACCATAAGTTTACATCAGATGAATAAAGGACAGGTGATTGCAATGCTGAAATTAAATATTATAAATTAGTTTTTAAAAGTATTAAAGCCTTTAGAAAAAAACAACAACAAAATTAAAATTTTTCGACAATAATAATAATAAAAGAAAGATAGTATAATTAACAAAAATTTCGTCTCATTTTCCAATTAGGATTGCTAAAAAATTATTTGTAACAAAGGAATTTTTACAGCAGCATATTTCTTTATCCATAATAATTGAACACTATAATTTTTTAAATTGTATCAGTTTTAACATAAATATACTAATTGAAAATGGCGAGATTGTACTTATTTAAAAATTTATTTACAAGAGAAGATTAGTAAAAAATTTACTTATTCAATTTACCATATCCTGATTTCATGATTAATTTTTTAAAATTTGCAATGAACATTTAGTTTCTATCAAAAAAATAAGTAGTGAGATATATTTGTCTATATCTCAAAAATCAGAAAGACAAAGTTTAAGAATTCTCAATAATTTGTACTTTCTTTATATAAAATATTACTGTGTTACATAATTATGTACTTCAGCAAAACTATAAGCCAAAATACAATAAGAAAAGCAAAAATAAATTTGATAACAAAAACACTTATGGAATATAAATTGAATCAATTGTATCAACTTAACAACAAATATATATATATATATATATATATATATATATATATCAATTTGAACTTAAAAATTAGCAACGTACAAAATAAAAATTTATAAGATAGCAAAATTAACTTTAATGTTTTACTGATATTTGTTTATCTTATAATTAATTCATTACAAGTGAAAATAACAGTAATAGAAAAATATCATGAGATTGACTACAATTTGTTTACTATTTTATTATATATCATTGACCTGCGAAAATACAACATAAAGAAAAGAGCAATATCAAAATTTATTTTAAGTTGAGAAAAACAATAAAATGTCACTTACACCATTATGAATAAATATTGCTACAACCTGAAGCATTGAATTAAAAAAAGCTTTGCCTTTTAAAAGTAAAGAAAATTTGATGGACTATAAAGAAACCTCAGAGACTGTATTCAACAAATGCATGCATACTGTCCCATTAAAATGCAGACTTAAGTTTGATTGCTAGGAAAGTGTAAGAATGATTTCCAATATTACCATAAATTAATATATTGGGTTTGGTTTGGTTTATATCTTGCTATGATAATTACTAGCACATGAACAATTAAGCTAAGTTTTAAAGTTTAAAACATGGATGTGGAGAGGAACAGGCTTCAGTAAATTCAGAAGTACTTATTACAAGAAAATCTAAGGTGGGAATTGAGTTCATGAATTGTGGAAAGATTATTCAGCTACCATCTGGAACATAGTATTATGTAGAGAACTTTTATGATGATACATAAAAAGCTTCTCTCTACCACACAGCACCATATTCTAACCTGACAGTTTAGTGCCACAAATAAAGATAATTTAACCAAAAATACAATGTCATGCTGTTAATATTTTAGTCATTCATTGTCCCTTTGAGAATGCCTATGGTTTAGAAATAGCAAAGACATTTTTAAAAACTTTTTATTAAAGGATTGCGAAAAATGGAAGCTGTGCCTTGTGATTTAATAAAATGGCTGTACCTTCGACAGCGAGCCATCAGTCATAATTGCTATCTAATATGCTCAGCATTCTAACAAGGAAAAATGGTAATTTTTGAAAGCAACAATACTTCACTAATTTTTTTCTCAGAATCTTGATTAAATTACTTATTTTATTTAAAATATAAAAGGAAGCTGCATATGCAAAAAAGGACAAGAAAAGAGTTTAAATTATCTAAAGCAATACTATAATAGTCATTTTACCTACTTTTAAATGAAACGCCACAGAGGTCTGGTTGATTAGGGTGTCATACTCATTATAGAAAGATAGTGAGTGTGAATCCCATCTTAAGGAAGATCTGCTAAGTTAATTAAAGGCACCTGGGGAATGTTAACTTGCTCGTAGCTGGAATGTATTCCAAATGAAATGATAGTCTTGGGGTGGCAGGTTAAGTATTGGGGTTTTTCTGCTTGGTCCCAGCTTCTAAATTACAAATAGCTCCCACCCAACTGCTTTCATCTAACAAGTATGGCCTAGCAGCATGAGGAGAGGTTACAGTTGCAAGTTTGTCAGGATTTTTTTGCATTAAAAAATTTGTTATTTAGCATGTTTTCTTGTAATATATAAACAATGCAAATTTCAAATTATTATTCCAATTAATTTCACCAAGGCATATGACAGCAGAAAATGTCAGCTGTTTTCAGATTATACAGATTTTTCATCAATTATATCCAGTATGTATCCAGCCTTCATATGTAAGAGACAAAATGATTATTATCACTCCTATTAGTTTGTTTATCTGCTTAACACTTAATTGAGCAAAAATATGATACATAATTTCCATAACACAATTTTCTAATAACATTAAAAATCATTTAAAATTTTGTTGGAATGCTTAAAATAATTTCTTTGCAACTAATTAATGTTTTAGTACATTTATTTTGACAAGTCAAAAATGTGAAACTAAAATACTCAGTTAAATGCAGCAAAAAGTAATAGAAATTTCACATTAAATACATATCAAACAAGATATTTGTAGTAAAAAGTAATTAAAAATCAAAATTTAACAATAAACATTTTTACAATGTCAGATATATTTAAGTTTATTTAGTGATAAAAATCATTCATATTTTATTTCAAACATTTTGTATCTAATATAGACAGCTTTATGATAAATAAAGAAAATATTCAATAATTTGAAATAAGTTCCTAACCTTGAATTTTCTAATTATTTAATTTGATTTAAATAATTAGAAAGTTTAAGGTTAGGAACTTATTTGAAACTATTGAATATTTTATTTATTTATTGTAAAATTGTCCATATCAAATACCAAATGTATAAAATAAAATGAAATATGAATTTATATACATATATAATTAAATTTTGGTTTGATTTTATTTTTTCTATTAAAAAATGAGGTTTATTAGAGAGAGAGGCAATTTTATTCTTAAGACTATAGTTTAAATTTTGCTCAAGACACATTTTAACTTTCTAATATAAAACAAAAATTAAAGTAAACCTAGTGCTTTAAATTGTAATGAAAATATAAAAAAAGTGTGAATTCTTTAGTGTATACTCTTATATTTAATAAAACTATTTAAAGTATACATCAAAATCATTTGAAAAAATATTTTAGGAAATTTTCTTTCCTTCTGACTTTATAAATAAAATTTAAATATGAAATCTTACATGAATAAACAATGAATTCATTATTTTTATAAAAATCCATTTAAATTTTCATATTTCATTCATGCAACAAAATTTCCACATTTTAGAAATTCATATCAAATTTACGACCTCAGAATCAAATTCAAATCAAAATTTCAAAATGAATAAAAAAGTCTTAATAACATTACATAAAATATTCCAGTCATTAGAAAGTACTTCCACTAATACTTTTAGATTTTATTTTAGTCATACAATATTAGATAATAATCCATCCAGTAAATGTTTGGAATGTTGAAACAAATTAAGGGAGTTAAAATTTTTTAAGCACACTTTTTTAAAATAAAAAGATTCATTTATTGCTAATTTAGAGATAATAAACATAAGAGTACTAACAACTAGTTAATAAATAATAAAATATAAGAGTAACAAAATATGTGTTTGAATAATGAAACAAATATAAATTTTCAATACATTTTCTAAATTAATATTTTTCTGTAACCAATTGAAAAGAGTACACTAAGTTCGATCCTATGCCTTTAAATCACCCCAAAAAAATGGTTAATACCATTTCTCAAATTATCACACTAAGCAAAGTAATTAACTTTAGTTTGGTGTAAATTAACAATTGTTGACACTGTTATCAAACAATATCTATAATAATTAAAAAGATTTTATTTATTTATTTTTTTGTAATGGTGAGAATGTTTATAAATCTGGAAATAAGATGAAAATTCAAAAATATTTTTTTTTCATCAGTATTTATAAAATAACATTAACTTAGAAATAAACTGCTTATTGATAGCAAAAAATCTAAATGGATATACAGATTCTTTTTAACAGAATTCTACATGAATTAAAGAAAATCAAATCACAAATACTATGCATGTAAGCTTAGCTATAATATACATATCACTTGATCAAAAAGTATTAATAGCAGCATAAAACAAATAGTATCAATTTATTAGCCAAAATTTACTTCCTATTTTTCAAAACATTCTCACTAACTTAAACTTCCTCTTTGACTTCTCCTTTGGCTTTTTTTTTCCAATCATCAAAACATATCTTTAAATCATTTTTGTGAATGTTGTACAGAGTTCATTGAGGGGAAAGGGTAAAGCTTACAGAACTCATATCTGTTTTTCTGACAGAAGACTGAGGGGAGGGGATGCAAAGAATATGTCCCAATTAAGTGGTCAGCCTAATGTGAAATTATCAGTGCATGCATGCTTGGTACTAAATTTTATTGATCCACTCAAGGGATGAAAGGCTGAGTCGACCTCACCCAGCCCAAGGATAAACTTCAGACCTATGAGCGGGAGCATGAATTTTCTTGAATCTACAAACTCAAAACAAAGACCACAAAGAGATAGTTTTAACTATGGGTGTAAGAAAAATTTGCATGGCATTATATCAAGAAAAAACTGTGCTTATGGTGCCTAATTTATTAAATTTTTTGCTAAAAATTAAATAATAATTGTAGTGTGAGGAAGTACATTATTGTGCAAAATCTCATTTTTAGTAGTTTTTGATGAATTGTATCATGCAAATGTCACAAGATGCTTTAAAAATATTGATTCTCTGCTTTTCAGTGGGAGTTTATAATTAACAACACTGAGACAAATGAAGAAAACAATCAATATTACCTCGATTTTTGAGAGAATTTGACATAGCTTTTCGGTTTTTGTTCCTTTTTTTCAGTTGGCATTCATTTGATTGTTAAACTGTTTTTGTGTCAAATGCAAAGATCTAAGTTTCTTCACAGGTAATAATATGTTCTTAAAGAGGAATTTCTCAGTTAAAGCATTTCTTGAGCTACTTAAGCACATTGCTGTTTTAAGAAAAAGTAAAAGTTCTTCAAGCAACTCAAAATTGGACATGTTGCAATCTTAAATATTTTTAAAGCTTCTTAACAAGAATCACATGATACTGTAGCTTGAACAATAATATCTATTACTGTAAAATAATGATTACTGACATCGAATCTGATTCAATCAATCATTACTTAATGGGAATAGAATATATCTCTGATCAGCTTTGAGACTCTTTACCTTCTTTAAATTTTTTTAAACGAAAATGCTTTTTGATTTTTTTTTAAATCATTGAAATTTTTTTCAACACTTCAAATTTTTTTCAAGAAAAAATTTCATTGGGAAGTCACAATTTAATGCCTGTTCTTTGTTTAACATTTTCAATTTCAAAAAATAATTGGAGTAAATATTATTCCAGTAAGAATTATTTTCAAGTGATAAAAAATAAATACTTCCCAGGCTGTTTCCAAATGTTTCTAATAGTTGTAACTATGTTTGATAAGAGTTTACAGAATGTATCTTTACTGATCTCCAAAAGTCAAACAATTGGTCATTTACACCTAATTTGCAAGTGAATGAATGTAGAAACACCAAATTTGGATGATATGTGTACAAAATTGGTATGTAATGATAGCCATGCAGTAATTTAGACCAGAAATATGCATATAAAATTTACAATAAAAAAGGCAATCTTGCTAGAAAAGTTCATTCTTAGAAACAAGAATAATCACAGTTTATGTAGTAAAATGTTATAGAAACATAACAAAAAAGAGTTTAATAATAGATATGCCCGCCACAAGCTTGAATGCATTAATGCATTGACATTCCATACTATCAATACAGTTGAAGGTTAACAAAATGTGAAGACCAAACATGGAGTAAGCTACTTTCCAGCTCTCCTACAGACTTTGGAAGAGGATTTAAATCAGCAACCTGTTTACCATGATAGTCCCTTATATGTTTTATGAGATTCAGATCTGGAGATCAAGATTGCCATTGCCTTCGCTCCAAACCAAGACAAGATTTATCTCTACAGCTATAACTTGATGACGTTGTTCAATATTATCCATTAGAATGAAATCATTGCCAATTGCACTGGCATATGAAAAGTCGTATGGATCAAGAATCTCATCTTGGTATCTCACACCAGTTACAATTGCTTTGTGGTACTCTTGCAGGACAGAGTGACTACCTAGTGAGATCTCTGCCCAAATCATTATTCCACCAATGTGATAACTGTGTCTTTCCACGGTGTTGGTTTGATGATATATGGTGCTTTGTTCCCTCAAAATTAGCTCAAGTCTTGAATCATCCTACCATGTAAATTTGAATTCATCTGTAAAAAATACAGAAGTGCTTTTCTCTCTGGTCCTGGAAATGTGTTCTCTTGCGCATGAAAAGAGGACTCTTTTCTTGTCCAATGAAGGACACACACATCTGATTGCTTTGCATAGAACTTGCTTGGTGAAAACCTCTTTGCACCATAATAGCAGATATTTTCCTTCCTGGTGCTAGAGTTGTCTGCAATAAATTGCTGTACTAAATGTTTCATCTTCTTTAGGTTGAAAGAAACATAAAATGGTCTTTTGCAAATGTTGCAGCATTGAGCATGTCTTCTAGACACAAACGCTCTGGTTTGATATTAATTCCAGAGACAATGGACCACATTGCAAAACACATCAAGGTGTTTAACAGCAACAGTCTGTGACATTTCCATCCATCTAACAGGCTGCCATCTTAAAATCAAGCAAAAGGTTTCTCTCAGATACTGCGGAACCCCACTGACACTTGTTAATGAGTTTGCTAACAAAAGTTGCGTAATTATAAATGCCTGATGTTTGTATATTTTTCTTTCACTCATATATGCCTGTTCCCCCCCCCCTATAAAAAAGTGGTAGCTAGCATTTTTGCATAAATTTACACAAGTTCGTTCTTATTATTTACATTAACTGTAAATTTTATTGTTAGTGTTATTTTTTTATCGTGAGGTTTGAAAAACATGTTATTCCTTAACTGTGTATTTTGGAAAACTTAAATGAAGCATTCATGCTTCATTTAAGTTCTCTCTTTTCATTTCTAATCACAGTATAAAATACATGATTTAAATTTCAATGAAACTGTTCAAATTATTTTAAATATTTAAAAATGTTTAATTTTTTTTATTAATGTATAATGAGAAAATTGGAAGACATTTTCAAAATGAAAAGAAATTTTAAATAATATTGATAATTTGAAAATATCTTTCTTACATTTTACATAATCCATCTGCATGGTAATAGCATAACTTATTTTTTCTCTCCATTCTTGTGCTATTTCTATGCTATGACCTTGCACAATAAATGCTTCATCTTTGGGAGAATCTTTTAGTTTTAACATGAATTTATTGGAATCTTTACAATCATCTAACAATATTTTATCCATCTATAAGGAATGAAAAAGGAAATTAATGTTTATCTTTGTAGTTGTACAAAATTTAAAGGAAAAATGAATTGATAATTTTCTAGTTGAGACATGATACAAAGGGACAGCAAAATTTTTTTAAAAAAGTAATACTTACACGTAAAGAATTTTTATATACATAAACAGGACTAGAATGTTGACTTTTTGGTGCTATAATCTCACTAAAAATGATAGCTTGTTCAAATAGAAAGACTTGACGATCCTTAAGTTTGCTTGTATGTTCTCCTATTTTCAACTGGCCTTGAAACAAAAGTTGTCCTTGATCAGCAAAATTAGTCTAAAACAAGAAACACAAAATTGAATAATAATGTTGAAGATTATTATATATTTTAATCTTCATCTACAATTTAAACTGATAATTTAATTTTTATTTTAAAAAATGTAAAAAAAAAAAAAATACCTTCTAAAAATTTTATTTTTTAAACACTAAGTACAACTAGCATTAAAAAACAATATATCAACATTTCTGTATTTCTAATTTTTATTTAACAGAATTTTTACTTCTTTTAATGGAAAATATTACATTTAATACTTATTAGTTAAATATGATAAAAACAAATGTTTTTGTTTCATTAAAAAGTTTTATATTAAAAATTAGATTTTTTTAAAGTTAGAGAGTTAATTTATATAATTTAAAAACCAGCTCTTTTTTATTTTAACTTTAAAAATGCATGTGAATCATCTCAATGACAGAATGGTTACATACATTTTTTTTAATGGAAAGTAAGCTAATTTTTAATAACAATGAAAACACACTTTACACACCAATTTTTCACTAATTTATAGAATAAATGAAAATTAAAAAATTAAAGTTTACAATGGTAAACTAGGATAATAAGAAAATACTGTAAACTTTGTTCGACAATAATGAAAATACAATGTTTCACACAATAGAAGAAAAATAATTGAGTTAAAAACACAAGTTAGTCGTTGATATGGTGTTTATCATATTTAACCAGAAAATTTAAGAATAACTTTGGCTTTTTTTTTTAAATCAAAATCTTGTATTTATAACACTAAACTATATAATAATTATAATA
Source organism: Latrodectus geometricus (assembly GCA_026290005.1). NCBI lineage: Eukaryota > Metazoa > Arthropoda > Arachnida > Araneae > Theridiidae > Latrodectus > Latrodectus geometricus. The sequence goes on along the minus strand of JAPDSC010084279.1, from coordinate 16,173 downwards.
TGCATTTTATAATCCCTACCGAAGAAACATTTATAAATATATTAAAATTACTTTAGATTATCCATTACATCTATAAATATTTATGGGAATTTCAAAATAGTAACATTTGTCATATCTTCAGAGAAATTTTCTATGGATAACATATGAATCTAAAAAAACATGTTGAAAATGATAATATGCTTTTTAAATTGACTGATTTACAATTATTGAATCATAAGTAATATGAATGTCAATGAATGTCAACATTTTTGCAATTTAACATTTTTGCTAATATGATTTTGAATAATTTTTGAATTTTTATAAGATTGGAAACATTTAGATCTTAATTATTTTTAGACCTAATATAAATGCAGAAAGATAATTTACTAATTTTATGAACCTAAAAAAGATTGAAATTAATCACAGAATCCACCAAAAGACTTATCAACAAAATGAAATATTATTCTAACGTAAAATATTACATTAGGAAATTACTTTACATTTGGGAGGGGGGGGGGGAACATTTTATACTGATGCAAAAAATCAATAAGGACATTTCAAGTAATATAGATACTCTACTAATTATTTATATCAGTATGAAAACTTCAGAGCAAAATTATTACATGGATTTAAAATATTATACAGAAAATCTGGTAAAGATAAATATTTTAAACATATATAGGATTAAACATAAATTAAATATTATATTAAGCATTATCATTAGGAAAAAATTTTCTATTATTAGGTAACAATTCCATATAAAGATAGTGTGTTTACATTTTGTTGTATAACAATATAATCGAAATGGATTAAAACGTTTAAAAAATGATAACTAGATAAATAAATGAATGAATGGAAGTATTTCTAAATATTTAAAAAAATGACAATATGCAATTCAAATACAGAGCAGGGGAAAAAATTATTTCTAACTGAAAATTTAATCTACAAATTTTTGGAAGTAAATAAATATTTCAAATTAGTAAAATAGAAGTGATAAATATCAAAATATATTGAATGAAAGTAAGTAAGAATAAGAAAGAAAACAGCAATATTTTAGAAATTTAGCATTAATGATTGATGTGCAATCAAAATTTAAAGAAATCCTGTGATTATTATTCATAAACTCTGCAGCACAGTGTACTTTTATACCAAATATATAAAAGCTACAGTGAAAAGTTTTCAATTATTTAATCAATTTTAAAAATTTATCGTAACATATATAAAATTATAACAAATTTCAAACATAAGAAAAAATTTCTAAATGGATTGTGATATGTGAAATTTATTTTTACCCGAAAACCTTGTAATCTATTGAGGTTTAAAGTATCATTTGAAGATTTACAAATAAGATGCATTATATGGACGGCTTTCTCAAGTTGTTGTATTTCTTCTTCAATATCTGCCATCTGTGTATATTTTAAGATATCCTAAAAGAACAAAAAAAAATTATTTGATTTCAAACACAGACTTTATATTCTTAATCCATAAATTCAATTTTTATGCAAATAATTTGAATACCTTCAAAAGGAGTTTATATTCCAAAATCCTTTGAATTGGTCGAGTTAATAAATCATGAAGTTGATGTTCAATATCACACTTTCTTTTAATTTCCTAGAAAATACTATGATTAGAGCATACATGTACAACTATATAAGATCATTAAAAGTACTTAATTACCGAGAAAGTCAGATATGACCAATTGACAAACACTTAAAACCATTAAAACATGGGAAAGAATTGCATAATTTTTTTTTATCTATAATCACTATTTTTTGCTATTTAATTTTATAATTACATATAAGAAATGTTTTACATATTTTTTTCATTAAAATTTCAGCATTAATTATAAACTTAAATTAACTATGGGTTGGCAAACTATGATATGTGATTCATTTCTTGATTATGGATCTTGCATAAAATGATAGCAGCCACACGCAATGAACTTTAAAAAAATCTTTAAAATATAATACAAAAGCCTTTGCTTTTGTAACACGAAAACAACTGATAATTCCACCAGTTTTAATCCTAAGAAATGTCTTTTATTTTCGAATTCAAAATTTTACAAATTTTACATCAAATTGCATTGAATTAATAAATCATTTCAAAGGAAAATTCCAACTTTGATGAGAAATCAACTAATACAAAAAAGAAATTTAATTTTGCTAGCAGATCTCAGGTTTAAAGTTTTTTCCATTGTCAGAAATAAAAATTTCAGAGCAGTTGAATTTAGGCCACATAAAATACATAGAAGATGTTTGAACTGCATGATATGAAAAATCTTTAAATTGAAAATGTCAGAACTAAAAACGCAAATATTTTGATACAAAGTTTCATGTTTATGTTGTTTTATGCATCAAAACAAAATTGCCATTGAATTGATTTAAGATTTTTATTAATATATTAATAAATGGGATTTTGCTGCCCAACCTGTCGAGTGGTCAGCATGCCTGAGTGCGAATAGGGAGGTCCTGGGTTCGAATCCTGGTTCAAGCATGGATGTACTTTCTCTTTCTCAACTTAGTCCTTTCCTTGTATGAAAGGTTGCCTACCCTATAAACAGGTACCTATGGCATGTGCACACTGAAGAAGTCAGACTCCACACCAAATTATAGTTCAGTTGAAAAAGTGGAGAAGCACACTCCATATTGCCAACCTGGGACTTGACAAAAAGAAAATACAGGGATATTAAATTATTTTTAATGCGATCATACATTTTTCCTTTTTATGGCAACATGGGATACCAAGAAACAAAGAAAAACAGAAGAGGAAATGCATGAATTTCAATTGGAATGGACAAAGATTTTATTTGAAAAAGACTTTTGACTTGACTTATTTGTTAGAGAAAGTTGTCTAATAAAAAGAAATCAAATGTAAATACGCTTAACACCTAAGCACATGTTATTTAGTGGTTAATATCCTGTTGTTAACATAAAGAAGCTTAAGGACTACAGAAGGGTACGGGAAAATCAAATTATGCATTTAATTACTGGATATATTTTAATAATGCAAGCTTTGTGATAAGATTACTAAGAAGGAAATTACATACAGACAGAAAATACCAAAAAGTTCGTTTATAAATGTCCCTGAAAAGCTATTTTGAGAATTTAGAAACAAAGCAAATATTCTAAAAAAAATTAAGAATTACACTTGTCTACAATAAAAGTAAAAGTTAGAACAGTCAAAAAATGTCTTTAAATATAATCAACTCACAAATAAAAGAATTTAAATTAGTTTAAACTTTATTTATACGAATTGAAGAATCTTGTGATATAAAAAATTTAGGGCCAGTTAAATTTTGTATGATTTATTTCATCTAAAGGTCCCAAAAAGAGTTTTTAATTATATTCCAATTAAAAAGATCGCACACAATGAATAATTGAAAAGCATAATATTTCTTTTGATTAAATGAACTTAATTGCGACAGATGAAAGAAAACAGCGATTCGCATAAAAAAAAAGGGTTTGTGGTTATTGTTACATTTCATCTAAATCAGCTTAATCAAAAACTACACGAAAAAAAATTTTTTTTTGGTATATGAAGTTATTTAATTTAAAAACAAATCACCTTTTCTTGCCCTAGATTTAGAAAGAGGAAACTTTTCTACTACCTAGAATATCACCTATAATTAAAACATTACCAAGAAAATAATTACAATACTGACATTTGCCTTTTCCAAATGGCAATTTTAAGTATGTGAAGTTTTCCTCACCAGGAATTCAAAAACAACAAAAGAGACATGAACTTTTTGAAAACTTTTTAATGCTACCATAACCGAATTAAATTTTTTCCACTTTACTATTAAAGTTAGCAATTTTAAAATCCAATGAGTGTATTAAAAACAAAGAATCATAGAGTCCAAAATTTGAATGTTTTAGCACCGATACAAAAATATTGAAGAAAATAAATGAGTTTAACTCACAACACAAGTGGTTTATTGTGAGATCTGGAGAAAGAAAAAAGACATTAATTTTAAACACATGAAATAATATTTCTGACTGATCTTAATTAGATGTTTGTTGTCTTTACCTTAGTTTGCATGCATATATGAACCAAAATAACATTTTTAAACATGAACATTGTCAAGATTACATTAAAAAATTATTTTATTGATGAGAACTTATCATGTTTAAATTAAAAACAACAATATACAAACTAGAATTACAAACTTACTTCATTTTTATGAATAAATAGTATCATTAAGTACAATATCAAATTTAAAGCTTTAAATGACATAGTTTCTGAATATGTATTTATTTACTTATAGCAATATATCTCCCTAGCATTTAAAATTAAAAAAAAAAAGGTGGTTTTAAGAAACGACTTTAATTTTGAAACTGTTGAGAATTAGCTCCTAATTGATGATTTAGCGGACGACTGATATATTCTATTTAATGCAAGCCAAAATGTGAAAATATAATAGTTTACATTAACATAATTTAATCATATTTTGAACTCTTATAAGAATTAAAGACTAATGCACATTTAAAAATAGATTGTAAACAAAAATGTCTTGATAAGAGATTATTTATGTAGTGAAAAAAATAATACTTGTTATTACCAACAAAGAAAGATTACACACAAACATGTCACAAAACTATTTTCCTGTATTTTATAGAACACTGGAATATTTTTTTATAATTTGCATCAATCTAGTTAACAAATTTATAAATCATTTTATTAAATGTGAAACTACTTTTTCTTTATTTTTAAATTCTTTTTGGGGGATATCTTTTGTAATTCTTAAATATACTAAATGCTTAAATTTTTATGAATTCATAAAGTATTTACTAATTTATGTGATCCTTTATTGATTACACCCAAAAAATTAAATATTTAAAACTAGACAGAGGCATTAACAATTTGTTGTAAAAATTTTTTTCAAGATTATTAATGTGAGAATATAATCATGTTGAGAAAATTGCACAAATAAAATTATTTAACCTCAATGCAATGAAACTAACACCAGAGAAGGTTGGTTGGGTTTTATGACGGAGGGTCCAAAAAGGACAAGCTGCGCCACTAACACCAGAGAAAGACATGCTTTCAACATAACTTTGTATTTTAGTATAACAAAACTAAATATAACGCGATTACTAAGTTTAAAAGAATTCATGTGACCATCATAAATTTCAACATATAACATTCATTACTTCAAAAACTAATTATAATAGTAATACAGCACTATGATGTACATGTCAACAAGCAATTTAAATATGAAAAGAATAGAAACTTTGGAATCATGTATGAATAACAAAGTGTATTTGTGAAATTTAAGAATATCTTTAAAAGTAAGTAAATAAATTCTAATAAACAGCAAAATTAACAGTCATCAAAATACATATTAAAGTACATAAATTCTACACATATAGAAAAACTTTATGTACTATACGGAAATTATGAAAAAACAAATAATATAAGTACCGTATTTTCCTGTATAATTCGCGGATTATGTGTTAAAAAAGTTCCAAATTTCGTTGTGCGTATTATACACCGTCACGGATTATCTGATAAAAAGCTTTAGCTTACAAGAAAGTTTTGAAAGAAATACTCTTTATGTTTCATAAAATAAGTTACAGGTGGTACCAGAACACACCTGAGTTATTTAAACTATAATCGGCTTTGTGCAATTTCGTTCAAAAACGAATTCGGTTCCTCTTAAAGATTTTACGGTTGTAAGTTCGCTAACGTCATTTTGCAATTTGTCTTGACGTGAGCTGTTTCGTTTTGAAAATATTCAAATTCGTATATCGTCATATGGAAGCGAAAATTTTTAAGTTACACAGCAGATTATAAATTAAAAGCTCTAGCGAAGGCAAATAAAAACAATGGCGTCAAATGTGTTAATGTGAAGTGAAAAACAAAGCACGCGCGGTATAAAAAAAAAAAATTGTATAAAATACGCACTTTGTAAATAACCCATTTCTTTCATTTAAATATTAACGAAGTATATATATTATAATTTAAATATGTCTAACATCGTTTCAAAAGTTATTAGAAGCTAAATATCGGTAAGTTTTACAAGAATCTCTTTTCAAAATTATCGCTTTTGATCGATCTCGTGCTTTCATCTCAAGTTTATCGCACTTTGTGATGAACTGGATATAGACTGATATTTTTCATAAATGCATTATTTCTAAACAATTTATTAAATTTTTAATCCTACATTTTTTTATTTTATATGACACCTATATTATCAGCAGTACATATTTTAGACTATTCGCCGGAAAAAAATTGCCGCGGATTATACGCCGCTGCGGATTATGCGACGCTTTTTTCCTTTTAGTCGAAAAAACGGCCGTGCGGATAATACGCCGCTGCGGATTATATGCAGGAAAATACGGTATTATATAATTTTTCATTTCTCCTTTACTAAAACTTCTCTGATTTGTTCTCTCCCTACACACAAATTTGGAGTTTTATGACAAATCTGCATAAATTCACCATAGAATTAATAGTTTTTAAATATATTATAATTAGTTAACTATATAATAACAAAATTAAAAAATAAATACAATGGAATTGTTTCCAAATGTGCATAATATATTACTTGCCATACAAAACACAGTCAATTAAAGATGATTAAAGATAATCAATTAAAGATGATTAAAAAAAGGAGAGAATACAATAAAATGAATTGCTGAAAATAAGCATAGCTTTTTAACTTACTTCGAAATAGGAATTTAAAAACTGAGCAACAATTTCCTCAGATCTAGGTTTATTTTGGCAATATGTTACATACATATGTAATTTTCTTTCAGATCTTTTGAAAAGCGGTCCAATACTACGAGGATTTTCTAAAGTGGTTTGAAGTTCTGGCAAAAAGTTACTAAAAGAAAAACAAACAGAATTAGAAAAAAGGCAGTAACACTTACTAAAAGATATTCAAATAGATTACAATTGACACAAAAACCGTCACATAGATATCTAAATAAGAATAAATGAGTGAGTAAAGTAAAGAATAAATAAATTATGCATGCAACTCACACTTAAAATTTTTGAAGAATAATAATCAACTGGGGCATGATAAATCTACATATTAATATTTTTTGGATCCAATAAAACAATCACATAAGCAATTTTTAAGCTATTTTTTTAAATGAGTTTTTTCAGATTTTAAAATTAAAAAGTTTTTCATTTTATTTACATTCGTTTGCAATTTAGCAATTTAATGAGATTTAATTTCAGATAGGAATTATAATTTTCACACATTTAATAGTTATAAAAAATCAACATAGATTGAAGAAACTTATTTTAAAAGCAATAAATATTTTTTATTGAGTTATTTTTGAAGTTTTGAACTATTCAAAATAAAATATACAAAAATAAAAAGAAAGTTTCTTAATTCCATCTATTAAATATTTTTTAGTAAATTTTATCAATATACAATTTGATGTAGAACAAGTAATAATACTTAAGACACTGTTTTTATGAGAAGAAACTGTTCCAATGGATAGAAATATTATCCTATAAGCATACATATGTAGGTATATATACTCAAGATTATGCAGAAATAACATAGATGAAGTTTAAAGACAAATATCTTAATCTAACACTGAAGTTATAAAATTATTTATGTGCATAAAAATTAATTATCTAAAGCATTGTTTTAAGAAATAGTCTACCATATTTGAACTATATATGCAAAGAAAGAGACAATATGATATCATTCATTAGCTAAAAATATTTAAACATTGTTTCTCACACAATAAAAAGATTTAAAACCTTCAGTTGTCATGGTGATAGATCAAAAAAGGAAGAATATGGACAATAAACAATCTAAGATGCCAGAAAGGTTTCCATCGCTTTTGAATGAAATTGTAGGATTCTGTTCAAAAAGTGAAATGAATAAAATCTTGGGGGATTTTACTGAAAAAAGTTTTAAGAGAAATAAAGATCTAGTCAGAATTGCTTGTTCAATTGCAAGTAATTTGCTTGGATTTAATATTTAGGAAACAAAATTGGCTTGAAAGCTAATAGCTAAGAACAAACAAAAGACTTTAAAAGTGTAAATTTCTCAGGAGAAATTGTGTGATCAACAGCAAAAATTTGTTTTCACAGATAAAAAACTATTTGCAATTGAACAAATTTGTAATAGTCATGATAGAGATACGCCAACAGGAACTCCTAGACCTTCTATATTACTAAATGCATTGTAAAAGACTACAATCAATTATGACACGCCCAACTTCCAATGGTTTGTGATATAACATATGGCAATGGGAAAATGTCATTTATTTTTCTGATAAAAAGGTAAATGTTCTCTAATACAAACTCTAAAACAAGATTCACATAACACAAATTCATTTTGGAAGATGTTTCCTTGTATTTAGAAATTTTTTGAAAATTACAAATGGATTTTCCATGAAGATTCTAAAATTGCCCAGTGATGTTTACAAGCTTGATGAAAAGCACTTTTCCTCATTTTCAGTGTAATTTGAGGTATAATTTCAAAAATATTAAACATTAATGCAGTATCTATAATGTTTATTTTCCGACCACAATTTAACATAAATATACTTAACTATGTTATAATATTTTACAATGACAGCTGAACTTTATTCAGTTCAGTTTTGTTTTTATAAAACCTTCGAATATATATTAATTAGTATACAGTAGATATATATTCGTTTTTATGAACACACACAGTTTTATGAACTACTGGCTGGTCCTTAACAAGGCCTCATAAATGCAATATTAATTAAACTCCCATGCACAAACTAAATTTATAAGAAATCTTTTATAAACTAGTTTTCATGCATTTTTCATTTGTATTTATTTTTTTATGATCTGATGTTTTATTCAAGTATCTAATTTACATTTGAGAAACTTGGATTCACATTATTAATGAAGAATCTTTAAATTGTGGATAACTGGATCAGTAAAAATTAATTAATCAATGTAATGACAAAAAATTAGTTTCAATTCTGAAATTGTAAAAAAATCTGAAATTAAAATCAAAATTAAGAAAAATATATTTTTTTTAATTTCAGTGTGATTTATGCCAGTAGACTTTAAGCTATTAATGGATGCTAGCCTCAAGTACCATTCACCTTGGATATTTTTTAAGCAATCCGTGTAGAATTTCTCCCACCTAATCTAACTTCCAGCTTTGAATGCATTTGATTAATAACTTCAATTGAAAATATTGTAGGATACCTTTGGAAGGAGTGATCATCTTTTGCAATCACCTTATTGCCATAAGGTGATTGCAAAAGATGATCACTCCTTCCAAAGGCTTGATATTCCTGGCACAATGCCCAAGGTAACAGAAGTAAGGAAAAAAATTAATGACATGAGTGAAGGTAAGTTATTCAACCAAGAACTTCGAGAAATAAACCTACTACTCCCCATACTTTCACTTTAGGACTTTTTGGATCTGGATTCAAATGTAATAAGTTGGTAAGAGTTATTAGATGAATAAGTGATTGAAAACATAATAAATTAGAATGAAAAATAACTTTCAGGTATCAAACTTGAAGAACACAACTACAATGAAAATACAGTTTTGAAATAGAAAAAATGTAAGTGATTACTTTGAATGATTTTTTTCTCAATAAAACGAAAAAAAAAAAAAAAATCCCCAATAAAATGAATAAAATTATTAAAGAACTTTATTTTGGATATACTGTATTTTCCTGTATATAATTCGAAGACTTTGTGTTAAAAAAGTTACAAATTTTATTGTGCATATTATACACTGCAGAGGATAATCTGATAAAAAAAAAATTCTCCATTAGAAAAGCTTACAATAAAGTTTCGAAAGAAATGCCTTTTATATTTCATAAAATAAATCACAGGTAGCATCATGACATGGCTGACTTATTTCAGCTATAATCAGCTTTGTCTCAATCATGTTAGAATGGATATTTAGTTCCCTAAAAAGATATCTCACAGCTGCAATTCCCTAACATCATTTCGCGTTTTATTTTAATGTCAGCCATTTTGTACTGAAAATACTAAAATTTGTATATTGTCATATGGAAGTGAAAACATGTAAGTTACACAGCAGATTTTAAATAAAAAAAATGGCCATAAACATATTAAATATTTTGCATATTAAATGTATTTATAAAATGACAAGCATGTTAAATATAAATGTGAAAGAGTGTTAAATGTAAATTTAACACTAAAGAGTGTTAAATGTACTTAAAGAGTGTTAAATGTAAATTTAACACTCTTTTCATGTACAAAAGAAAAATGTATCGAATGTGCAGTTAAAAAAGAATCCATTTCTTTCATTTAATTATCAATAAAAACAAATATACTTATTTTTAAAATATGTTTAACCACCCATTTTAAAAGTTATGAGAAACTAAAAATTTATAAGTTGTACTAAAATCTTCTCAAAATTATCGCTTTTTGAGATAAGGTGGATCCAAATAGATGTTCTTCATAATAAATATTTTTTTTTTCTGTACAGTTTATTATATTCTTAATCATACTGTGTATATTTATTTTACATTACACATACATTATTAGTAGTATATATCTTCGACTATTCGAAGAAAAATTTGTAGAGGATGATGTGTCACTTCTTTTTCTTTTACAAAGAAAAGGGGGTCTTGCAAATAACATGCCACACTATAGATTATATATAGGAATACATGGTATTTTTATGCAATGCATACTATATATTTCTTTTAATAAAATTTACTTCTAAAAATTTTTTTTTTCCAAGAGAGCAATGTGCTAAAAAATAGTTTTATCATTTAACAATTATTTTTCTATACAAACTTACGATTTCAGGAACTATTTTATTCATCCTTAAATGTTTGTAAAATTGCAACAAAATTGATCTTCAAAAAGATTTTAAATATTTTTTTTATTTTTATAATACTATTATAATTATAAAAAAATCCATTCTTACTCTCTATGCCATTCAAATATGGATTCAATATTTCCAAATATTACTTTTTGTTTATCTTCACTTAAATCTTGGGGTGCAGGGCATTCATTAAGCCTTATAGCTTTTAAGTAACTCTGAAAATCAAAATACATTTTAATTCATAAAAAAAGAGCCACTGGTGATTTTCAATAAAATTAATCGTAATCAAATGTTATGAAAATTAACTAATTTTTATGAAATTTATGATAATTAACATATAAATGAAAAAAATTAAGTTTATTTTCAAAATGGAATTTAAAAAATCTAATTCTTAAGGTATGGTGTGGATTAAAAAAGTTTATACAATATACTAACAAACATATATTAATTAAGTAAACATATGTACAAAAAAGTTCAATTTAATAGTATATGAATTAAGGGAATAAATGAAATGTCAACTAAATATTATTAACCTATTTACAATATAACATTTATATAATAATAAAAAAATTAATTTAATATAGAAAAAAAAAAACTTTTAAACTGTCCTTGCAGATTTAAACTAAGCATAAAGAGGATGTTTTGTCTTTTTTATTTAGCTTTTCCTTCTATTGTCGAAGTGCTAATGGCTCCAGTCAATGGAAGATAGCTTCTCAAACCGATGCTTTGGTATTTTCATTTTGTTAATAAATCAATTCCATATGAACTTCAAAAATTTTTTTAAATTTCGATTCTCAAAGAGTTCAAGCCACAGAAACACACATGATGTCATGTTTTTAAAGTACTTAAAACAATGTTTTAGAGAAAAAATGTTATTCAAAGTCTTTCTGAGTTTAAATCGAAAGAGTTATCAGGTGAAAATGATGCAATGATGTATGCACATTGCTGAAATTAATTGGAAATAACTTGAAACCATGGTTATCTCTATCTCAAACAATCAATGCTTCCCAAAACCTAAAGAGTCAGGCAAGAAAACTGGAATCAGCAAAAGACACAGATACAAAAATATAAAGATTTCAGGAAATTTTGGAAGCAATACTGCTAAAGATTTTAAAATTTGAATTCTAAACATTAGTTAAAAGGGAAAATGTTCATGATTTTAAAAACATTTAAAAAGGATAAAAAGTGATTTAGCCACAATCTCAACTGTAACGAAACAAACAATCATTTATGGTTAATAAATTAACATAATTTTCAGATTATTTTCTTTTACAAATTTAAGCCAGTTAACATTGATTTTATCCCTGTTTTTCTGAAGACAAATAAATACTTTTAACTTCCTTTGAATAGTCAGAACCAATGATAAAATTATGAATGTTTTAATTACAAAAAATCTACTTTCTTTTATGATTCCAATTTGTCACAATCATATCCATAACATTCTAAATCTTCTAAGACAAAAATTCATATGTGCATAGTGCAAATATATCACAGTAATACCTAAAAATCGATACTTTCAAAAAGTTAAAAGGTATCATTTTAACAATAAACAAGAATAGCTAGTATTTAAGGAATAATCCAAATATTAAATTAGATATTTTTTAATTGGATAAACATTTTGTTTGGCTAATTGTAAAACTCACTTTTTCATTTGAGGAAAAATTACATAAAACTTCAATACGCATGCCAGAATAACTAAATGTATAGTATACAGGATTTTCCTTAATGGTGATGTAACACAGTTGTAAAATATAATTTGTGAATTATTTTATATAATTTATCTAAAATATATTTATTTTACCAACATACAGATGAGATTTTTGTAAACCTCACCATTATTTGCTAGTGATACTATTTTGGTCAAAGCATACTTTAATTCAACAGATAATGACAAGGGCTGTGTCAATAGATTCAAATAAGTTTAAATTTATTTTTTCCCACTTAATTAAATACAAAATTTCAAGACAAATTAATGTATCACAAACATTTTAAAACTCCAATAAAATAAGTGATATGGTTTATTTTTACACTGAGCTCATTTTTTCTGCAAACGAAGTAATTTTGGCCAATATTATTTGTAGTAAAATCTGAGCAATAAGCACTCAAACACGAGAATCAAACTTAAGAATGATTATTAAATACCCAAATTGTCAACTTGGTAGGTATACAACTAGTGTGAATGATGGTGCACATTTAATCATAACAATACCCATGATAAATTAATGTAATTTAGTAAATTTCAGGGAAAAGATGTTTCATATTAACCTTTATACAACTTAAGACAACCATTTTAAATGATTTTAAATTATGTATTGGGTTGGAGGGAAAGTTCTGTCGTATTTTAAAGAAAATATTTGAATTCATTTATAAAAATATGTGTTTAATATTAATCAATTATATATGCTCCGTTATTTGTTACAACCTGTTGCCATCTTCCAGGTAACCTGTAAATTCCTGTTTTGTAGAAGTTCTCATTCGTGGAGTTAAAATAGTCAGCAACTGCCTTAGAAACACTTTCAAAAGACTCGAATTTTTTTCCTGTTAGTTAATTTTGCAGAGATCTAAACAGGTAATAATCAGAGGGTGCAATGTCAGGTGAACATGGGGGTGACTAAGAATTTCACATCCTAACGCATTCAGTTTTTGTAGTGTCACCATTGCAGTATGCGGGCGAGCATTATCGTGGTGGAACACTATTCCTTTTCTGGACACTAATGCCGGCCTTTTTCTTTAATAGCTGCATTCAATTTATCCAGCTGATTGCAGCAGAGATCCACGTTGATGTTTTTTTCCCTATTTCAGCAACTCGTATTACACTGGACCTTTCCTGTCCCACCACAAACAAAGCAGTACTTTTCATTGATGGATACTTGGTTTTGGAACTGTTGCTGATGATGTTCCTAGTTTGCAGTAAGATTTTTTCTTTTAATATTTTCGTAAAGAATCCACTTTTCATCTCAAGTAACCAGCCTGTCCAAAAACGGCTCCACATTGTGTCTAATCAGATGTGATGAACATAATCTTACATGATCAGACAAATTCTTTTCTGTTAATTCATGTGGAACCCAAACACTTTGCTTTAACACAAACCCAAGAGATTTAATGTGATCTCCAACAGTTGTATGATGAATGCCAAACTCTTCTGCAATTTCTTGACTTGTTAAATGTGGATTATTTTCCAACATGAATTGCAAAACATAATTATCGATCTTGGATGGTCGTCCAGATCGAACACTTTCTTTGAGGCTCAGGTCCCTGGAACGAAATTTGCTAAACTATCTTTGTCAAGTACGAACATTTACAATATCTTTTCCAAATACTGCACATAAATTTTTACATGCAACAGATGCGTTGCTTCTTTTTTGGAATTCATATAAAATGCAGTGTCGTAAATGCACTTTATCTACCGACATGTTTTTCCCTTTAAATATTACAAGTAAATGATGAACGGTAAAAAAGGGCACCTTTTATATTATATAGCAGCTAAAAAAACAAAAAAAAAAATCTGATTGACTCACTAGCCAGATGTTTTTTTTATTTACAAGAAAAATCCCCTGGCTATTTAAAATACGACAGAACTTTCCCTCCAACCCAATACTAAAAGTAGTATAGAAAAAATTTACTTTTTTATAGACAAAAAATCAATGTACACTAATTTTATAACGAATTAATAAATTGCTTAAACAAAATATAGATTCTTAAGAAACATTTTTGGTGTTATTTTTTTTATTTTAATGCAGATTTTATTTTTATAAAGGATAATACTTTGTAACATGATTATATATAGACAGAATATTTCACAATTTATTTTGCATTATCATTGTAAAAAATATATAAATACCTCAACTATAGATTCCAAATCTTTCACATAACGTTTCTCAGTATCGATGAACTCTTGGATGACACAACTATAATTAAGATTTCATTATTACATAAATATAAACACTCTTGTTACATCAGCTGTTCTTTGTCAAAATTTTTAATCAAGTAAATACATTTATATCAATGGATGATTAAAACAGCTTAAGCTCAATTTCATTATTGAAGCAATAATATGGCAGCAGCTAAAAGTTATTTTACTTATTATAATCGAATGTTATACAAAATAATGTACCAAAAATACTCTACAAAAATATGTACACTAATGGGGGGAAAATTGTGCACTGACTTTTTACAAAAGAAATAAAATTTTTAAATAATAAACTATATATGAGACATAAGTATTTATATAATTTTATCATGGTCATTTCATTTTAAGCAATTGAGGCCTTTCAAAACTAAAACATTGTGTAACAATAAAGAACAATGAACATAGGAAAGAATCAAAATTTCACAACAGAAAATATTAATAATTTAGTATTTTTCAAACGAAATTAATAAATTCATCTATTTACTTGTAGTTTGCTTTACCATGTAGCATTATTACAAAAAACATATCTATTTTCATTCAATTAGAAGATTACATCTTTTAAAATTAAAAATGAAATACAAAGTGGAAATAATAGTTCAATTTAATCATAGATTTATAAACATTAAAATTTCTGCGATTTTTCGAATGTACTTTTATTTTATAGAGGGAAAAGCAGTTATAGAATTAGCAGACACATAAAAATATTTCATGGCAATTTGGATAAAATAGAAAAAAAAGCTTTTATTTGTTTTACAAAAGACATGAAATTTTTCAATGAAAGTTACTTTTTAAAACAATAAATTAACTTAAAGTATACCTTATAAAGACTAAAAATGTAGCTTACTTTCGATTTTGAAGTATTTTTTCTTTTTCTTTGGTACTCATAGAATGTTTTTTGTTCTGTTCATCCTATTTTCAAACAAATGAAATACACTAAATATATATGCTATGAAGACGTACAATTGCAGGAGTTTACAAAATTTATTAAATTACCAATGTTTAGAAAGAAACATAAACAAAATGCATGCTTAAAACATTTATTGTGAAATTCATTTTTCATAGGAAGTGGGTGTTGCATATGCATTAAGATATTTTATGTAACTAATAGGCATATTTCTCAACATGCATCATGCAAACAAATTTTAGTGGTAACAATCACACACACCATACGTTCCTTTACTATTTGTTCTATTTCAGAAGCCAGATCTGTAGAGCTACTGCCATCAGCTGAAGGTAATGTTATTGGCTAAATGAAAATGTTAAATACAGTTAAAAATACAATTACTTGCATTAATTTTTTGATATTAGCGTGTTAATGAGGACATTTGATATTTACAAATAAAGTTAAGTAATATAAAAATTTAAAACTTTATAATTATACAAGACTTTGATTAGAAATATTGGAGATAAAATGATGACATTTTAAATATTTTATTAAAAGTAAAGTATGGATAATATAAGCTAAGCAAATATAACTTAAAAACTTGAAAAATTATACACGTATATATATATATATATA
>JAPDSC010084277.1:79333-120165 GCA_026290005.1 Latrodectus geometricus | reverse complement strand
AAAGTATTTGTGATAAAAACATTAAGAATTAATAGTCATTTTTGATTCTACTATGTAAATTTATTGGTATATCCCTGAATATAGTGGGATATAGCTAAACTTTGTCTAAGTTTATTTAACTAAATGTAGTTTTATAATTTAAACATATACTATAGATTGTTTCCATACTTTGAGGAGAATTTTTGTGATAGCAGTATTTTTAAGGTCAATCTTTATATTTTTACATGCTACATTATTCTTACTAATTTTAAAATTTTATAATTTACTTATTGTAAAGGAAACTTTTAATTTTTTGTGAACCTATTAATAAATTTAATTTTTTATTCCCACCCAATGCTTGCTTTTCAAAAAAATAACATCTCTATTATCTAGTTATTGTTTTTACACACATGCCACGCAAAAATATCGTAATAATCAAATAAAATTTGTATTCTTGTAAAACTAATGATAACTAATAATAAAATTTTGGAAATTATATCACAATAATTTTCAATATCTTTATATTTGAATATTCAAAAGAGAACTGAGAAATATTTTAATGTTTATTGTTCTGTAAGTTAAATAGTAGAGTTGATTATTATATAAGTAAATAGTTTTTATTAAGTAATTTTATTATAAAATAGATTTTATATAAGTAAATATAAATATAAAACTTGAAATATTACATAAATTTAAATGAAATTTTTCTTTTTATTAAGATTATAAATTGCTTAGTAAAATAAATGAAAAACAAATTTTATTTGAATTAGAAGAAGAATCCATTACAGAAAAACACTTTTATAAAGGATATTATCTATTTAACTAATGTAAAACAAATGGGTAATATTAAGATTATTTTAAGTTAAACCTTTTTGTGCATTTCTGGTTCTAACAGTTGTAAAGAGAAGTTATTTTTCTTTCATTCTAAAGTCGCAAATATTTATGTAAATATTTGAAAGAAGAATTTTTTTGCTAAAGAATTATTCTAGAAAACAAATATTATATTTTATTCAAAGTTAAAGATTTGTGTAATGTTTATCCTGTAAATGTAAGCCGTATTTAGAGTAAAATCATGTGAAGAAATATCCATTAACTAGTTTCTATAATATGGAATGGAATAAAAACGTTTATAAATATTTAAAATTTCATCAAAACAAATATTTATTTTTAAATTTAATAATTTTTTAAGAATCACTTTTTTATCAATATCCATAAAATATATATATTAATTAAAACAAATTTATATGTAAGAAAGTATTTTTTTTTAGAATAAGATAATACTGAAAAATAAAATTGTTTTATGAGCAAAATAGTTTTAACAAGTTTTTTCTTAAAATTTCTGTGATTTCATTAAATTGTTTTTAAATTAATTGGAAAATCTATATTTATAATTGAATGCATATTTCAAGTATTTTCTGAAAATATTTGGTCTGATAGATATTATTAAATAGAATTAGTACCTCAGTATTTAATTCAAGTAAATATTTGACAATTGTATATGTGCCAGATATTCTAAATATCATTTATTAATTGATTGTTCCTTACATTTCTGAAAAATTTATTTATTGTATTTCTCATTTAATTATTAATGTATACATTAATAAGTATTTTTCTGGCATTTTCACAGTCCCCTTCTTTATACAATCTCCAATCTCATCTAAGGAGCAGACTTCTTGATAGCAGTGAACTTGAATCTGGAATTGATGAAGTTGAAAAAATTCATAAAGAAAATTTGGCAAAAATATCAGCTATGTCCACAGAAGAGATATTGAAGCACCAGAAGCCATTAAAAAATTGCTTAGGCATGAGGATATAATTTTGTTTTAAAATTTTTCATACATTTTTGACTTTCAGCTGTCAATTTTTGTACTGGACCAAAAAACTAAATTAACACTTGACATTTATTACTCATAATTTTTTTTTTTTAAATTTAAGAAGTACCAAAATATGATTTCTTATCTCATGTAAGAAATTTTTAAAATTGATGATCAAAAACTTGCTTTCAAAATTAATATTGCTGGTACAGATTTAGGTTTTAAACTCTGCAGTTATTATAAAAGTTTACAAAGTGTCATTTAATATAAGTAGGTATATTTGTTCCATTGAAATAGGGTTTGTAAATGTAATTGACTAGTTACATTATATTAATGTTTTTTAATTAGGATATTGAGAGATCGACATTACAAAAAGATAAATGAAGATTTACTAGAGCAACAAGAGATTTTCTTGAAAAATAAACAAAAACCATCTGTTAATGTTAAAATAAAACCTGAACACAAAAGTTCAGGTTCTTCAAAAAATGAAATTTTTACGATGGAACAAAATGAGGAGTTAGGTAATATGTTTATACCAAAAACTTAAGGACATTAAAATTTAGTATTTGTTTTGCAATTTATTTGTGAAATCAAATGTTGAATTTGAAATATTTTGTGTTTTTATACCATTCTCTTCTTTCTTATCCTTCAAAGTCTGACGGAGTCAGACAAGATCTAGAATTCCATTGACAACCAAGAAAACAATTTAAACACATAACAAATAAAAATTTAACTTAACTTTGATGGTCACCATAGGAAAAAGAACACTTTTTAAGTATGATTAACTTAAATACATTCAAATTTTCTCTTTGTTGACTTCCATTTTTAACACACTGTAACTCACAACTGAATGAATGCAACAGAAAACAGTATAAATCTGAAATTTTTTTACTGATATTTTAGAAAATTTCGGTCACAATTACAATCTACCACAAAAATAATTGATTTTTCCCCCTAATCTATTATATATATATTGTTATTTTAAATGGTTCATTTTTGAAATGTAATATGGTAAATTAATGTAAAGTATATAAATCTGTATAAGATGTGTCTCATATCATAAAATAAATTAAAAATATATTAATTGAAATTTTTGATTATTATCTATTATTTAAAATTCTGAATTTAATTAAAATTATTATTTACATGATATTTAATTAACTATCTTTTCTTCTTCAGAGGAGCATAAAGAAATCGTTTTTGATGCTTAGGTAAGTTTAAATATTAAATTAGTATTTTCATTATTGATTAATGAAATACTAAACATTAAATAAATTATTTGTTTTAATAACATTAGAAAAATATTTTCATATTTATAAAAATATGTAAAATTTGCTATTATAGAATTATAAAGCACCCTTTATATTTCTGTTATAATAATGCTTTTCTTTTAATTAAATATGATAAAATATGTATTTATCTTCTACATTTCTTGGGAGCATACTGTCTCTAATGAACTATTTCTTTTTAACCTTCCTTCAGTTTTATTAGATGAAGTTTTTAATGTGCTTGATAAAAAAAAATGAAAACAAGCAAGGAATTAATATATATTTAATAAAATTCTTATATGATTTAAAAACAAAAAATGTCTTAACATTTTAAAAATCAAGCTATTGTTAATTTTAAAAAATCCAGCCAGAATCCCCATTTGATGTACTTATGATATAATTTTTGACAATTTAGAGCTAAATAATATAATTTATTTAATTATTTGAAATAATACTTAAAAAGTGTTCTTTTTCCTATGGTGACCATCAAAGTTAAGTTAAATTTTTATTTGTTATGTGTTTAAATTGTTTTCTTTTCACTTTAAATTATTAGTTAATTTTAATTAACTGAAAAAATGAGGAATTAACTCATTCTGCTACATAATTATTAAAGTATATCAATTTTCAACAATTTGTTTAATTAATGTAACAATGAATTTTTATTTTGAGCTTTATTATTTGCAGTATATACAAAATTATTTCTTTTTAGTAAACACTTGAATTATTTATTTTTAATAAATAGCATAGTAATGATTTTATTTTGTCCTACATAGTAAGCAATCCATGCAAAATTACTTATTTTTAATTACTGAAAGAACTATTGAGTCTTATTTCACTAAAGTAATTTATGTGAATCACATCACACCTGAAGAAAACTGACAATGCTATCAATCAATTTTATTTTTAATTTTGCATTTTAAAATCATTTTGAAAGAAATGAATTTTAAAAGTCACTAAATTCTTTAACACCTGTTAATGTAAATAGGCAGAACTTGAGAGGTCTAGTTTGTATAAGTTTAATTTTACCTTAATCCAACCGCAAAACAAAGAATCTTCAGCTGTAAAAAAGTCTTTACTATGACTTGTTTCTAACTTATATTTTACTTTTTAGTTCTGTTGTTTTATTCTCATTAATTTATTCTCATTCAAATAGTTTCAAATTTAATGATACATTGTGCAATTATAGCTAATCTCTTTTTTTTACTTTTATTATAATTGTTAATTTTCATCATTCTTTTTTATTTTATGTTAGTATTATTATTATACACATATTTTGATTATCATAATTTAGTCTTGCTTAATATATTTCACTCAGTTGTATGTGTAAGTTATATTCCCTTGAATATTACTTTTTATGTAAAAGGCCATTTCACTACATCAAAATGAATGTGGAACGATAAAAAAACAAAATATTGTGTAGCTTTCTTGTCTGTTTACATTCACATTTTGCTTCTCATTTTTATCCATTTGTATCATTATTTTGTGTGCCTGTGAAATAATTAAACAAGTTGATATATTCACCAATATGAAAATTGTTTCCTTGTTTTTTGCTAAATAATTCTATCTGGAAACAAATATTATATTTAATTCGAATTTAAAGATGTGTGTAATGTTTATCCTAAATGCAAGCTGTATTTAGAGCAAAATCATTAGAAGAAATAAATATCCATTAACTATTATTTTATAATATGGAATAAAAACATTTATAAAAATTTAAAACTTCATCAAAACAAATTTTATTTTTAAATTTAATAATTTTTACCAATATCCATAAAATGTATACATTAATTAAAACAAATTAATTTGTTACAGGGTATTTTTTTTTAGAATAAGATAATACATATTTCCTGAAAAATGAAAATGTTTTATGAGCAAAATAACCTTTTTTTAACAAGTTTTTTCTTAAAAATAATATGATTTCATTAATTGTTCTTAAATTAACTGGAAAATCTATATTTATAGTTGAATGCATATTCCAAATATTTTCTGAAAATATTTTGTCTGATATCATTTAATTCAAGTGAATAATTGACAATTGTATACGTGCCCGATATTCTAAATATCATTTGTTAATTGATTGTTCCTTACATTTCTGAAAAATTAATTTATTGGATTTCTCATTTAAATATTTATTTATACATTAATAAATATTTTTTCCGGCATTTTAACAATTCCTTTCTTTACCCCTCCAATTTCCTCTAGGGACAGACTTATTGATAGCAGTGAATTTAAATCTGGAATTGATGAAGTTGAAAAAATGCTTAAGGAAAATTTGACAAAAATATCAGCTATGTCCACAGAAGAGATATTGAAGCACCAGAAGCCATTAAAAAGTTACTTGGGTATGAGGATAAAATTTTGGTTTAAAATTTTGCATGTGTTTTGAAACAGTTAGGATACTTTCTGTGAATAATTTTGTTCTTAGAATTAAAAAAGTGAGCTTCAAAAATAATATATTTATATTTCTTATAAGATCCCAGTGTTATGAACTTTATTCAGAAAAAAAGGAAAGTGAAGCAAGATGTGTGTAAGTTGGTTTTTTTATATTTATTTTGCTTTTAATTAAATTAAATCTTAAAAGCTTATGTCTGTAAGGTTGCAAGTTTGAAACATTATAAATCTGAAAACCACCTTGTTCACATTATTATTATTAATGGCAGTTAGGGCATTCGAAATAAGTCATGGTTGCAGTGCCTTCTAAAATGAAATAATACTTCATAGGGTAACAAAGCATATTTAGGGCTCATCTTCTTGATCTCAGATTCTAAACTATGGGAAACCATTTTAAGATTAAATATCATAAACCATTCCGCTATTCCTTAAACACACACAAGTAGTCACTATAGGCATCACTTGTAGTGCCAAAAGGCTTATATGCACCAGAAATGGTCAAGCATGAATAAGCCACTTTTATAACAAATATCTATTGATACAGATTGAATGTTCTATTAATACAGAGGCTATTTTAATTTGGTAAAGTAATTTTCATTCTGTACACATAAAGTTACATCTGTCTAAAGATGAAATCAGATTAAAAATCTAATCTAAATTTGTAGATTAATTTTATACCTTAAAAAGCGTAACAAATATTAAATAATATATTTCTTTTTATATTTAAGAGGCAGTAAAAAGATACTCTTCCTATTATTTTGTTAACAATTTCCTGAAATGATTACCTCTTTCTGTATATGTATGTAATGTTAAAGACACTGTAGTTTAATTTCAGGGTTATAGTAAATTTAAAGACATTTTATCTTGTTTATGTTTTAATTAATTTATCTTTGATTTCATTCACATAAAATATTGTTTATGATATTCATTTATATGTTCCAAAAGTTAAATTAGGTATATCAAAAATAATATCTAATTTAATTTTTGGAATATAATTCATAAAAATGAAATTGTTTGTGTTTATAATATGAATTGCTGACTTTTAAATAATTATCTATCAATCCAAAGTTATTCAAAATTGTATTGAAGTCTTTCTTTTCAGTTTTTAAGCTATCTTTATCATGCATTGAAACTTTTGTTTTTGCATTTTTAGCATTTTCAGGCTGATTTATTCAATTTTAAGATTAGAACATTTTATGCTTTAAGAAATATTTCATTTTTTGCTATTTAGATATATATAAACAGGAAATAGAAAAATGGGTATGATTCTATATATTCTCTTACTGGTTATTTAAGAAAAATCTACTTTGTTATTTAAAAACAGGTACACATTATCATACAGATTATTTACAAAAAAATTTCATCCACTCCAAAAAATATTGAAAAAATTTCCTTTTTAACCGTTTGAGTGCTGAAGAGTTTTTTTACATATATGCTAAAAGTGCGGAATGAAATGCGTAGTAATTTTTTTTATTTTTTTTTATCACTGTATTTTATTTTAATTCTTATATTATTAAAAATCACAATTGAGTAAAATGAATAAAAACTGCGATTGATATGAATTCAACTGCTCTCGGTCGATGCGAAAATTATACTAACCAACAGTAGCGTTTCCGCATCTTCGGTACAAAACAAGAGAAGCGCTATCGCGCTTCGCCTCACTCAAACGGTTAAAATCATTATTTACTGCAAATAAGAAAAAATCATTTTGAATAGCATGATATAATTAAAAAAAGATACTTTTTGCATTTTAAACTGGCCTTCTTTCATATTTTAAATGTTTTCTTTGTGTGTGACAGAGATGAATGTTGTAGCATTTTTGATTTTTTGTAATAATTATTAATTGAAAATAACACAGCTAAGTAATCTATAAATATTATATAATTTTTATAGTAATTAATGTTTGATTTTATAGATTATGAAAAACAAATTGTTCCTACTTCATTAAAAAGGGAGCAAGAATATAATTTTTACTTCATTTATTATTATTGTAACTTTCACTACTTAAATAATACAAATTAAAAAAAAAAGAAATTCCGCTGATGTGTACATAAATTCATTTAAATATAATCTATTCATATAGCATAACCAACACAAATTAAACGATATTTATAATTTACATTTTTAGTGCAGACATAATTTTATTCTGTAGATTATAAATTTTAGGGAATAGAAAGAATGCCAAAAGCCGTTATTTTACCTGTCCTACAAATTCCTGAAAAAATTAAATAACTGCAACTTCAAATTAAGATTTTTTAAAGATATATATAATGTATTTAAAACCATAATAGCTAAAATATTGCCATTATATTCCTTTCCGCATGTAACAATTAGAAAACCTTCGCTCTTTTCAATAATCAATGATAGCTTTGCTGGCATTATTTATAATATTGTTTGTTATTTCTTGCAATTATAAATTACTTATTTTGACTTCAGTAGTAAGATTGTTCTGCCATTTTACATCTTATATGATACCTGTCATATTAATCATTAAATGAATAGCCCTAAATTAATTTATTACTATTTTTTCTTTTAAAATCTCCCTTTGAACATTTCTTTTCACTTTTTTAATGTTTATTTTTGCAAATTGTTCAGGAATGTGATTATTAATAATGGCCAACATGCAAGCATTTCGAATTTATTTACAAGTGGTAATACATTTACTTTATGTTGATGTAATTACAGATTGGGATATTTTCATTGGATAAAAAGTAAAAAAAATCTGACACATGGATTCTATTTATTTCTTAATTTTATCTACTGGCTGCAAGTTAAGCAGTAGCAGAAAAATGGATATAAACTCTGCCCTTTCCATTTGTATCTTTTTCTCACTTCATCCCTCTTTTTTTAGGGATTATACTTATCTTTATAGCATTTACATGGGTGTTCGATTCGCAGATTATCGATTCCGCCGAAATTTTAATCCCCCTTTTCTTTCATTATCGTTTCCGCCGAGGAGCTTAACCCCCTCTTTCCCATACCTATTGATATCGCCGCGGACAAGTAAATAGAGGAATTTATGATACAACACATTTGGCAGCTTATCCATCCCTTTGTCTATTGGCGGGCTTGGCGACTATTGATACCACCGTTAGATTATCTAAGCTGGTTGGTCAGTCCTTAAAAATGTTTCAAAACTTCAAGAATGTTCAGGAAATGTCTCTCTTCTGTCACTTTTTGCTGAGCAACAATAGAGTGAAGTCGCGTATGCGAGGGTGCGTTTTTTTATCGATTTATTTATACTGATTAATTAATTTTTTACTATGGATGTCCACTTCTACACCAGCAAGCAAAAAAAGAATCTACTTATTGTAGATGGCTATACTTACTATGAGAAAAGAAGATTAAAAAGCGGTGAAATCGTATGGCAGTGTAGCAGAGAACAAATTCACTGCAAAAGTGTATACGATGCCCAACAAAACGTCTATCTCAAGGCTTGATAACGTGCATTGCCATGAAAGGATGAAAATTTACCAACAAAATACTTAATCAAGCCGCTAAAAGGAAAGCAGAAGATATTTTAGAAGAAGAATGGATCTAGTGTTTGTTAGGTTCCTAGCCTAAAAGGCCATGTACCTTCTATTCCAAAGAAATTTTTCTACGCCTAACTTTAGTTGAGATTAACATAATGATTTCAAAACATAAGATTATTTAAACAAAATTTTAAGAAAATATTTTGCTTAGGTTAAAGTGCTCCCAATGAGAGTTCTTTGCATGAGATTGAATAAACATAAAAAAGAAAAATTTGAATACACATTACAAACAAGAGTGCAAGAAAATATTTTTAAATTACAGTTTATATACATAATATTAATAAAACTATATAAAGACAAAAAGATTTTTTTTATTCTATTATATATATATAAAATATGCATATATATAAATACAATTTTTTTTATTTATTTATTTAATTCTACTTTTTGGGAGGCGAATAGATAAGTTTGAAAGTAGCTTAACCAGCAGAACCGCCCTTGGTCTGTGGAAATTGGAAAGTTCATAGGGACTGTAACTTTCAATTGCTTGAATTTCGGAGTTATCAATTTCATAAAGTTTGTTGTAGAAGCGAAAAGCAAGGAATTGGACGTATCTTGATAGGGGAAGGACACCCAAATTGTTTCTGATGTGTTCGTTTCTGATGTAGAAGTCTGACTGAGTGATCAGTCTAAGAAATTTACTTTGTTGACCCTCAAGAGGATTCAGGTTCGTTTCCGCAGCACCACCCCAGATTGGGGCTGTATAGGTGATAATAGGGCGACGGTATGATTTATAAATCAATAGTTTGTTAGCCATGGAGAGCTTCCATTTGTAGGCAATTAAGGGGTAGAGTGAAGTTTTGGCAGAAATAAATTTATTCTTGATTTTATTAATATGGGCTTTCCAGGTAAGTTTTTTTTATCTAACGTAAGACCGAGGTACTCGACTTTATTTGACCAGGGGACTGAAAAACCGCTTAGTTGAATCTGGGGGGGGGGTAGAGTGCGTTTCCTAGTAAAAATGACAGCAATGGATTTGCTTGGATTTATTTTAATTTTCCACTTATTAAGCCACTCTTCAATGGCCATGAGGTGTTCAGTAAGGGTAGCATGGCTTTTCCAGTAGAGCGAGCTAGTTGACAAAACGGCAGTATCATCCGCGAACAAGCAGATCATAGTATTTTGGTGTTACGGAATATCATTGATATAGATGCTAAATAAGAGAGGACCCAGCAGGGATCCTTGCAGTACTCCTGCAAGAATGGGTCTGTCCAGAGAAATATCTTTTCCTACTCTAACAGTAAAAGTGCGGTTGGAGAGGTAATTATAAATTAAAGTAATTAATTGGGTGGGGAAATGGAATTTATTTAGTTCGTAAATTAGACCAGGATGCCAAACTCTATCAAACGCTATTTCTACATCAATGAATATACCTCCCTTGGATTTTTTGCACGCGATTCCTTTTGAAATTTTCTCTACTTCTCTGAGTAGTTGGTGGGTGGTAGAAAGTTTTTTACGGAAGCCAAATTGTTGAGGAATAATAATTTTGTTAGCCTCATCAAAGGCCAGTAGTTTATTAAGAATAATTTTTTCGGCAATCTTGGTTATAGTCGGCAAAAGAGAAATCGGTCTATAATTGGATGGGAGATTTTTGCTTTTACCCTTCTTGTGCAGCGGAATGATAACTGCCCTTTTCCACACTTTTGGAAAATGGCTTGTTTGTTTTCAGTATACTGTTGATGATTGCAGAGAGGCAACAAATTGCTCTAATAGGGAGCTGTTTCATAATTTTGTTGTTGATATTATCATGACCGGAAAGATATTATAGAGAGACCCTCTAAAATTATTCGTACAGTAATTTCTGAAAATCCAACTTACTTAGAAAACATCACTACTAGGAATGTTAACAACTTGAAACAGAGTATTTGTAGGAAAAGAAGAAAACAGATACCAAGCCTTCCTAAGAACAGAGTAGAAGCAATAGAGAAACTACTAAAAATGGAAGGGAAGTCAGTAGAAGGCGAAGAATTTCTGTTATATGCTGAAGCTTATTCTGGAATAGTTATTTTTTCCTGTGGTTCCAATCTGGAATTTCTTATCAAATGCAAAAACATTTACATGGATGGAACATTACATAAGTACTGTACAAAGTTTTGGTTACAACTCTTTACTATTCTTGGTATAGAAAATGGCAGGTATATGCCCCTGGTTTTCTGCTTATAGCCAGATAAGAAGGAAGACACTTATGCAAAATTTTCAAGACAATAATCGAGAAATGTGTTGAACGCAATCTCCGTTTCCAACCAAGCCAGTTAGGGGTTGACTTTGAAATTGCCATTCATAGCGCCATTAAAAAAACATGGCCTAATGCAGCAGTGCAAGGCTGCAAATTTCATTTGCACCAAGCTTAGCATAGAAAAATTTTCAGTCTTGGTCTTGGCAAAGAATTCCGGTTGGCTGAATCAAATGCAGTTGGCCAGTGGTTAAAAAACATTCGAACTTTCCTATTTAAAACGGAATGACGTTGGTGAGTGCTTTGTATTAGATTTGGTTGCAATCCAACCTACAGATGCGAGAGTTTCGAAATTTAGAGACTATTTAGTAGAAAACTATATTGATGAGAATAGGCAAAATTTCCACCTACAATGTGGGCCAGAGTCGATGCTTCATCAGAAAATACAACTAACGCATGAGAATCATTCCATTACCATTTTAATGCTTGTTTTTATCACATGAATCCTCACATTATTCATTTCGTGGAAGTTTTATTGCAGAGCCAGACAGATTCTTACATTCGAATGTCAAGTACGAAAGAAAAAAGACCAGTTTCAAAGTCAATCCTCCAAAGCGTGAAAATTTGCATAAAGTGATTAGTAAGTATTTGAAAGGCAGCCTCCCCAGATTTGCTTTGGTAAAATTTGCCAGTCATAAATTTAAACCAATATCACCATAAAACTTTCATATATTGAAATTGTTCATTTTACAACTCTCAACACTGTTGAGAATTTCACATTTTGGGTTAGAAATAATATTTAATTTCTTAAAGTGAGAACAAATTTAAAAAAAAAACGATCTATATATATGAACAAAAAAAAAAAAAACTCAATCTATATAATGCATTACTTTCTTTTTTGCAAACCAACACGCATGTAGATTCTTGAAAAAATGTTTCCGATGAATTTAAAACGTTTAAAATGTAAAACTCACGGCAAGAGAAACTTCACACATGTGATTTCCAAACCGTTGAGACTGATAAAATAATTAATCCATACAAATTTTGGATGCATCACTAAGTCATTTACACCGTTCTTAAAATTATGTTAATCATTGATTAAAATTAACAATAAGAGTCTCCGCATTATTGTTTGCTTTTGAATTAGGTTCAACAATTATTGGAAATTATCTCAATTTGTTGATAACTCAAAAACCGAGTACTAATGTTGTTGTCTTGTGCCAGTAATATGGGATGCGCTGCTCCAGTTTTCCCAATTGAATCATAATTTAGTGTGGATTCCGACTTCCTCAGTACACAGAAGTCACAAATACCATTCAAAATCCATTATTACAATGAGAGGACAAAGACAGGGGAGAGAAATTATCTATGTCAGAACCGGCATTCGAATCCAGGACCTCCCCATCTGCAGTAAAGTACACTGACCACTAGACAGGGTGAGTAGCACCGAGTACTAATCCAACCAATTATCAAAAACAAAATAACCAATATCAATAATAGCAAAATATTTGTTAGCGCAAAAACCAGAAGAATGTGACCATTGTATATAAATCTTTTTCCATCTTTGACAAAAAATTGTGTTACTCTGCATTCTCCATGAAATTATTGTTTTAATGATACTCTTGTCGTTGTTGCGAATTCACTGGCAACGTTTCCGCCACACATGTACTTGAGAGAACTCAAGTGGCAACTCAAGTGGTATGTAAGAAAGAATGCAACGAGCGAGTGTGCGCTCCAAACTTATATTCAGATGTATTTGTAAACCTTGTTTGTAACGTGTCTTTGTTAATTAATGTTTGTGAATAAATGTGTGTGTGTGTGTGTTCGTTTACAATAGAAGTTTTAATTTCACAAATCTCACATACTTCAGAAGAAAACATTTGATTCGACTACTGAATTAGAAGATTCGAAAACAGTCGTCAATCAAATATTATTGTGATAGTTTACATAAAAGATGGTATTTTCCAGAAAAAATGTAATGAATTTATAATTGAATTTGCATCAAATCAGTCGTTTCATGTTTCAAAAAAAGAACCAGTTCATAACAAAAATAATATGAAAAAAAAATAGATTTCAAAGTTATTACCAAAGGCAATGTATGTTTTTATGTAAAAATGCTGTCATTGTGACAAACTTTTTCCAAGGTTCAATATAAATTAAATGTTTAAATATTCTAAAGTATGTGAACTTATTTAATATTTATCATATATGACAAAACAATAAATAAAATTACCAAAAGTATGATAAAAACTCATACTTTTTTCTGAATAAAAAAACTTTATTCATTTATTATGAAGTTCCAAATGATTTCAATTTTTTATTTTTATTTCAAATAAAATGAGTATGGTATTCTAGATAAGATTTTGTAATCTTCAACTAAAAATTTAAAAAAAGAATGCGTTTCTGTGTTCGCTATTTTTTGTGTACAAATAGCTTCATTATCGAAAATAAATTAGCAAATTAATTTTACATTTTTAATATTTCAATACATAAAACTAAATTTTAAATATAACTACACTTATAAAAAATAATGTGATGTCTATACATTATATAAAATATTAGTGACTCATGCAACAGTTAATGATATCGCAGATTATCGATTCCGCTGAAATTTTAATCCCCTTTTACTTTCATTATCGTTTCCGCCGATGAGCTCAACCCCCTCTTTCCCATACCTATTGATATCGCCGCGATCAAGTAAATAGAGGAATTTATGATACAACACATTTGGCAGCTTATCCATTGCGAGAGTTTCGAAGTTTGTAGACTATTTAGTAGAAAACTATATTGATGAACAAGAGGCAAAATTTCCACCAACAATGTGGGCCAAAGCCGATGCTTCATCAGAAAATACAACTAACGCATGTGAATCATTTCATTCACATTTTAATGCTTGTTTTTATCACACGTATCCTCACATTATTCATTTCGTGGAAGTTTTATTGCAGAGCCAGACAGATTCTTACATTCGAATGTCTAGTACGAAAGAAGAAAGACCAGTTTCAATCCTCCAAAGGCGTGAAAATTTGCATAAAGTGATTTGTAAGTAGTTGAAAGGCAGCTTCACCAGGATTGCCTTTGTAAAGTTTCCTAGTCATAAATTTAAACCAGTATCACCATAAAACTTTCATATATCTAACATGGGAAGGAAATTGTTCAATTTACAACTCTCAACCAGAATTATTCTTTTAACATGTTTTAATTGCTAATTTTAATAAAAATGCTAGATTGATAATGTTTTATTTTATTTAGCATAATATAAAAAATGTTGCCGAAACGCGCCAAAGATAAATTCTTAATTCCTGAAACGGCGGAAAAGTAATACCTCTGGAAAAGGGGGAGAAGACATTCGGCGGAAACGATATGTAGGGTTAACTACTGATAGCATCTTCGGGGGGTTCGGGATACTCTGCGGCGGAATCGAAGACTGGCCGTTCGATTCAAGTCGCCGCTCCTCGCATCTTTTGGGAAATGTTCAAAGATAAAGCCGAAGAAAGCGTGTCACCATTTCTACCCCTTTCCCCCCGCAAAAGGGCGAGTTCTACTTGTCTAAAAAAACCAGACTGAAGAAAAGAATGACGGAGAATGTAATAAAACAATCAAAGACAGGAAGTCCGTCTGTTTATCTCCACAGATGAAGAGGGTGGCCCGTTGCAAGTGGCCAATAATTCACATTTATTCTTCAAAATTATCAGATAGTCCTCCTTTTGTCGGAATTCGGACGAGACAGGAAAGTGCTTCTTTGTTCATCTCCAAGCCATGTTGAATCATTAAGACACAAACTAAAAAATCAGAAATATTTTTCAGATCCCTTGACGACGTTAAATTCCTATTTAAGTATTTATTCATTTGCTTCAAATATATCATCCAAAATGCAGGTATGAGTAATTTGGAGGCCTATAATATACCTTATAATAATATACCTATTAATTCTACAATGTTTTATTTTATATTACGTTTAAAAAATAGCAATACAATCCTCTATGATGTTTACTTTTCATTCACTATGTTTCCAGTGTATCGTATTATTAAAATAACTTTCTCGATAAAAAATTTATGTGATTTTTTTTCTATTCCTCTAAGTTAAGTAAGTGAAAATCAAGATAAATCCATGTACAGGGATAATAATTTGAAATTGTACTTAATTTTCTGCCTCAAATATTTTGGTCTATCGAATATATTTCAATTATTACATAATATCTAATAAAAATAATTTTAATATTAAATTGACTTGCGCTACAGCTGTATTAAAAATGAGATTATAAAATAACTTCTGTTAAAAAAAAAATTATAATTCGAAAAAACATAACTGTTTCGAAATTGTTCTGAAAAGTATTGTAATCAAACAATAAATAATACAAAACCATTCAAAGAATCAGCAAAAAGATAAAGAATTAATGTACCGAATATAAAAAAAAAATCATATGAGTATCGATGGTTAAGAATTTAAAGTATGTCAACGTTATCTTTTAGGTTATAAAAAACATCGAATCCCTCTTGATTCGGTTGTATTAAATTAAGAAGACTGTGAATAAAAAAACATTTTTAAAGGCAAAATTTGAAAATAATTATAAACGTGATCATAAGTATTTATATAGTATTTGGCATTTAATAATCTGTAATCAAAATGAAAATTGTACAATTTAAAAATCCACAAACAATTTGATACTTTTCTTTATAGCCTTAAAACTCGGTAGAGTAGGAGTAGCGTTTCGCGCTCACAGGTTCAAGGTTCAATCCTCGCATTGAGCGATGTCGTTATATCTTTTCATCGTTTCAGTGGATGTATAAAATGGAGTACCAAGTTTGCTTGAGAAATGAACATTGAGGGTTACGCGTTAAGTAAACAACCTATCAAGGACGTATGCCTCGTACCCTAGAGCAGTGCTCCGCAACCGGTGTGCCACGGCACACCGGTGTGCCGCCGCTTGAAATTACACAACATATTTATTTTAATGCAATGTACTCTAATACAAATTTACAATTTATAAAAACGAATTGTATATACTTACTATATTTCAATGCAAAACCATAAATAAAATAACAATTGTTTAGCACTTGCTATAATGCATTCACACAATAGAAGAAATGGATGTCAATAGAAGTAAATAGAAGATGGACTCTGTAGTCTGGGTCGTACTGAAAACTTTACATTTTCAAGCATAAATGCAATGTTACAACAAGAGCTCAAACGCCGTAGCAACTAGATCGAACTTGTATTGTGGTAGATGAAATTTGCGAATACGGCTCTAGCTAAAAATGTCATCACAACCAATAGAAACGCTCCTAACCACCTGCACAATGTTTATATCGACTGTTCCTGAAAAATAGTGATTGCGCAGAATTCAATAGTCAGCAGACAGCGTTGTTTAGGATTTTGAACGAACCTAATATAATATTGTCAGTGTTAGATACGAATTTCTACTGGACACATACAACCAGATTACTTCTTACCCCTATAAATTAAATCGCAGAAGTTTATAAATTAACCATTCGTGTTTGTTATTAACGTGATTTATTTTTGTGCCCATTTCAATATGGATAAATTTTTATTTGAAAAACAATCTACTTCTCGGGCAGAAGACGATGAACCTTGCACAAGCAGTATTGCTAAGAAAAGAAAGATTGTGAATAGAAAATACTCCGAAGACTACATTCGTTATGGCTTTTATTGGTGCGGCGATGAAGCGGCTCCGAAACCATTATGTGTAATTTGCAACGAACAATTAACAAACGACTCAATGGTGCCCAGTAAACTAAATCGCCATCTAACTTCAAAACATCCGAATTGTGCTAAAAAGGATATATCATATTTTCAAAGGTTTTTGGCTCAAAATTTAAAACAAAAAAAATTTATGATGTCGACCGTATCTGTTTCCGATAAAGCATTAGAAGCTAGCTATTACATTGCAAAATTAATAGCTCGTGAAAAGAAACCTCATACTATTGGAGAAAAACTTATTAAACCAGCATGTATGGAAATTGTGCGAGTTATGATTGGACCTAAAGAGGTTCAGGAAGTGAGTAAGGTTTCACTGTCAGCTGAAACTATTAAAAGACGTATTGGCGACATGTCAACAGATATTTTGAACACGCTTATTTTGATATTGATCGCAGCTAACAATTTTGCTCTTCAAATTGACGAGTCAACGGATATTAAAAATCAAGCACAATTAATTGCAATTGTACGTTTTGTTGACGAAGATTGCATAAAAGAAAATTTTTTATTTTGTAAAAAACTTTCCGAACGAACTTCTGGAGAGGATATTTTTCGAGTAACTGATGATTTCTTCGAAATACATAATCTACAATGGAGTAACTGCATGAGTATTTGTACTGATGGCGCCGCAGCAATGACTGGTAACATAAAGGGTTTTGTTGCCTATGTAAAACAACAAAATCCGGCAATACAATTTACACATTGCTGCATACATAGGGAAGTATTGATGGTGAAGAATTTACCAGAACAACTTTTAAAAACTATGAATGAATGCATCAAAATTATAAATTTTATTAAATCAAGAGCTTTAAATACAAGAATTTTCGAAATGCTTTGTGAAGAAATGGGTTCAGAACATAAATCTTTATTATTTTATACTGAAGTACGTTGGTTATCCCGAGGAAAAGTGTTGGCTAGATTGTTTGAACTTCGCTGTGAAGTGCATCAGTTTTTACTAAATCAAAATATGCCCGAACTCGGCCAGCACTTCGAAGATAACAGTTGGATCGCCAAACTTGCATATATGGCTGACATTTTCGACCATCTTAATGAACTTAATAGAAAAATGCAAGGTCCGAATGAAAATTTATTAACCTGTTCCGACAAATTGCAAGGGTTCAAAAATAAACTGGAACTTTGGCAGAATGAACTAAGTAACAACTCTTTACAACCGTTTCAAAGGGTTCATAGTACAGTAATTGAAAATAGGCAATTAATTATCGATCTGGCCCAATCCCAATTAACAACACTGGAAAATAAATTCGACTACTATTTTCATTCGATTAAAAGTGAAGAATATGATTGGATTCGCAATCCTTTTGCAACTAATGCAAAAAAATCTGTTGATGCATTTTCTCTTAAATTTAAAGAAGAGTTTATTGAACTGAGTAACGACGGGACGTTAAAACTACATTTTGGAGAAGTTCCATTGGATGTTTTCTGGATTTCGGCTAAGAATGAATATCCTCAAATTTCAAAACAGGCTATTTCAATTTTAATCCCCTTTTCAACAACATATTCATACGAA
Organism: Latrodectus geometricus; assembly: GCA_026290005.1. Classification (NCBI taxonomy): domain Eukaryota; kingdom Metazoa; phylum Arthropoda; class Arachnida; order Araneae; family Theridiidae; genus Latrodectus; species Latrodectus geometricus. The sequence goes on along the minus strand of JAPDSC010084277.1, from coordinate 101,760 downwards.
CAAAGCTTTTCGACACTTGTTTTAATTAAAAATGATAAGCGGTCTTGCTTAAAAAATCTCGATCAAGAACTTCGAGTTGCACTATCAAATATCGAGCCCAATATAAAATACTTGTGTTCCTTGAAACAAGCTCAAGTATCACATTAATTACCCTTTTTGCCTATTTTTTTGTAGTTTTGTAATTAATTATATATGTTATGTACATATAATACCGTAAATATGTAAAATAAAACGAATTAAAATATTAATTAATGTATTATTTTCTGATGTGTATCCGTGTTGTATTATTATATTTATACCTATTAAATTTGGTGTACCGTGAAAACCAGAAAAAGCTTTTGGTGTGCCACGAATAAAAAAACGTTGCGGAGCACTGCCCTAGAGCCTTCGTTAAGAAAACAGATAGGGCGTTGTAGGCTGTTGTGCCACTGTTTTATTTATTTATTTATTTTTATTTCATAAGCATTATATCATTTACTTAATAATTTGAAATACTTTATCTAATTTATTCAAAGCTTTTTTTTGTTTTTAAAGTTTTCCTTTGAAAACAAGTGATAACATTAAAAGAAACTTAGTATATAAATTCTTCACATAAGACCCATAGATATAATTTGATTAAATTAAAAATTTTTTGTGTGTAAGTTTATTTAGAAGTGAAAATAAAGATTACATAAAATCGGAAAGAAAAAGTTAATAATGAGAATTATGATTTTTATCATGAGAAATTTGAGATTTGATTTAGTAATTTAAATTGCTCTCTTAATTTATACATAAATCACAATAATATCCAAGGCAATGTTCAAAATTTCCGGCTTACTTTCCTGTTAGCAAGCTGACTTAAAATAAATAAGCAAAATTGTCTTATTTATTGTAAGACAGTGTTTTTTCGATTTTTAAAAATGTAACTTAAAAATTGTCAAAAATAAACATTTGTTCTTATTTTCGTCACTATACGGCTTTCATAATTCTCAAGGTGGAAAATTTAATACTGACAGATTGACATGTGGATAACATGTCAATTTTAAAATTTTTAGCTCTACGAAAAAATAAACATTTTCTGCACTGCATTTTTCAAATTATTCTGTAAATGCTTAATATTAGAAAATAAATAAATTGGTAATTTTAAAGGTGTACACATATATAGGTAATTTCTAAAAAATACAACGAATAGTTTTTATACTAAAAGAGTCTATATTTTCTTAAGATTATATATTATTATAGTTAATATTATTATAATTTATAAACTATATTTTATATTATTCTAATATAAAACATAACTTATAAATTAAAATTATAACAGCTGTATTTATAAATTATAAAAAATAAGGAAGGAAGTGATCTGTAAAAAAACTATGATTCCATTCTTAGAATAGGATGTTTCTTGAAATTTCATCTCTAACAAGCAAAGATGTTCTCATTTGCAGTTTTGAGCATTTGAATGCGTAGAAATTTTGCTTTATATCAAAAATTTTAATGTAAATTTTCTGTAATGAGCAGTGAGAAAATAAGCAGTTTGCTAACTGAAAAATTTGTTTAGAAATTTTTCGTTTTACTCAAAATATTACTGAACTTGCTTCCCCGGACCCCAGCTGCACATGTAGCAGGTCAAAGGTTGTCTTATCTTCTACTTTTTATTACCCTTTCGAAATTTATTGATTTCCTTAAATTTGTCTAAACACAGCAGAAATGAGATTACTGCTAAGGGATTACTGCCAACACCCTCTTGAATAGTATTCTCGGGGGTGTTGTTACAGCACACCCATGCTTTTAAAAGGAGTAACTGAAGAATGCTGGGATGCATTTTAGGGGGGGGGAGGATTGAAGGCTTATGTACTGTGGGGATAAGTTCACAGAAAAGGAAAACAAGATATAAATCCTATATCACTTGTTTCACAGTGAGTAGAAGTATCTATCGTTTTTGTGGAATGGTTGACTGGGATATAATTAGTTTCTTCTTTAAAGTAATCTTTTCTTTATTGTGTTGCAATATTTAGTCGTTCTCAAGTAATTAATCTTTTAGATTCGATTAAATAATATTTGCGGCTTATTTAGATTAAAAATCGTTTGAAAAAATTAACATAAGACCATAAATATGATCATAAGTCATGTTTTTAAACATATTGTTTTAATATTAGTTTCGTAAAATCGTGATTATCACAGTCAAAGCTTTTCAACACTCTCATCGTTAATTTATATATTATATATATATACGTAAATAAGAAGTACAGTTGTGCATTTATTGATATTTGTAAAGATGTACATTTTGTTTGTAAATTATTTCTAAGATTATTGTCCTCAAATATTTTAAATTCGGGTTCCTTGACTATCATTTATGATGTAAATATATAGAGAATATGCTGTGCTATACTGCAGAAATAATAAAAAAAACCCAAATAATTAAATAATAATTAAGAATAAATAACATTGCTATCAGTCTCTGTCATGCTAAAAGAGTAAATGGAAGGAACAGAGTAATAACAAACATAATAGGAAATTGAATTTTCAGATTTAAAAATAGGAAAGAAAACATTTTATAGTTAAAAATGTCTTTCCTTTAGCTTAAATATGTGTTTAATATATTTTACAAAGGTCATCTTCTGTTTTCAACACCTGATTGCACAGCCCTTCCTTTAAATTATTTTTGTTGAGAACCGGTGAATAAAATCTATAAAAATTGGTTTTAAAATTAAAAATAATTTCTAATTAAGAAAATTTTTATTTAAAGACACAATGCTAATATTTTTTTTTGGAAGACTTTGGTGCACTTATTTTTATTGTTAAAAAAAGTATAAATTGTTTAATTCGCTATTTTACACAGAATTGGTATTTTTGTAAATCAATCAATCCTATTAAAAAACATTAATCCTTTTCAAGTTTTGTTTCAAGAGTTTTTTGTCATATTTCTTGAAATTTAAATAGTTCTATAATAAACATTATTTTATTAAAGATATTTAATATTTATTATTATTTTTTTTTTTTGAAATTACCATTATATAATTTTAATGCGATTGTGGTAAAGGAATATTTTTTCTTAATGCTTTAGAAGTGCTTTAGCTAAGTGTAATGGGATATTTTTTCTTATTGCTTAATGATCTTTCTAAATTTTGGTTAAAAACACATTCATTAAAAATTTGGGAACTAATGCTTTGTGGCCTTAGGGCTATTGCCTTGCAATAGCACTAGGTTCTATGTTCATCACGTAAAATTCCTTTGGCGAGGAATTTTCCATAATTGACCATATTATAAATGAAATTGACCATATTCATGAATCTTCAAGGGGGAGGAAAGCCAGATAGAGGCAGCAGCGTCCATACCACAAGAATACCAGCTGTAACCATTAATAAAATTTCAGCTTCATGCAAGTTATTGCGCCCTTTTTCCGATTGCCTATTTCTCTATAAACCAAACCCGAGTTGGTTGTATTCCAATTTTTGAAACAGTATCTGGGGGAGAGGTTGACAATGGAATTGGTACACTGTTTTACATGCTAAGAGAGAGAGAGAGAGAGAGAGAGAGAGAGAGAGAGAGAGAGAGAGAATACCTTTTTATCATGTATCTTGATATACAAGCTTTTCAAATCACTAAAATGTTTGTTAATGTGAATTATTCATGTAAAAATATTTGTTGCGGAAATTAAAATTGTGCAGAAATATATTTTCAGTTTTCTTAACAAATAATCAATTCAGACTGCTGACGTAATACCGTTTCAGAGAGTTGCGTGAGAAATATGTGAGAAACCAAACCCTGAATTAAAATCCCATACTTCCTGAAACGCAGCTGAAAATGAGAAATGAAAATTAAGAGAAATTCAAAATGCGTGGGACAGCTAGCGACGGATCAATGTTCAAGAGTTTTTTTACAAGGAGTGCCAAATAAAAGAAATATACAATACTTTCAGTTACCAGCTTAGTGATTAAAAAGTTCTAGAATGTTTTGTCTGTTGTAAGTGAAGTCTTTCATGTCGTTTTCTGTTGACTAATTGAAATAAAAAAAAGCTGTTTTTCACTCATTACTGAATTTCTTTCTCTTTTATGTATTCATCAATGTCATTTCAATAGTTCTGATTAGAAATAAAATGTCTTAATTCTTGAGATTCAACAAGTGATATAAATCATGCCATTCAATAATTCTTTGTTTCGATTAAACCAATTACATCATTAAAATAGCTTAAATTTTCTCTTTTCAAATGTGCGTTAAGAGAAAATGAATCCTCTTTCTGAAAATACATTATCAAGATTTCTGGAATGCTGAATAGAAAATCATTATTTTCGGTACTTCCTAACGGCTTAGAGCTGGATAACTGTTGATATTAATTACCTATTAAAAGTCATTTTATTAAGCAACGTGGAAACTGGAAAAGGAAAAAAAATACGGGTACATTTAGTATTGAAATTAACGGGTATGTACCTTTGAATGTGCCCCTTTTAGATGCGAAGAAATTATATTTGTGATTAACTTAACAATAAATATGCCCAGACATTTCCTGTTCTCTTCCTGTTTTACACCTTTCTCAACACTCAGAAAAAATGCTCCTTTTTAGATATTCTTATAAGTTCGTTTTCTAGTGTAGTGCAACTACTGCACTAGGCAATTACAAGATATTTTTCGTACATTTTCGCTGTACATCTCCTCCGAAATTCCACGGTAGAGGCAATATTCTTCCGGCATTACTTTTTTTATTATCTGAACATAGTTTCGTGTGCTTCCATTGAGCAATAGATGCCTCCAACTTTATTCTTTTGTGCATTCGCGATTTCAAGGAGGCAGATTTTAAGGAAATAAAAGTTCCAATCCGATTCTGTAAGCAGTTTTATATAGATTACTTGGGACGGAGCTAAATTCTCAGAATGATTTAGAACCGTAAATAATAAAAGATTAATCACAGGAAACCGAGTCTATTATGATAGGAAAAATACTTCAGATCTAAAAATATTAAGACAAAAACTTACTTTATAAAACCATCATTATATCAATTCTAACCTATGATTCAGAGGTATGGGCATTGAACCGAAAGCACACAGGTCTCTATTGCCAATTTTTGAAAGAAAAAAAAATTCTACGTGGTATGTTTGGAGAATTGAAAGTAAAAGGAGTATGGAGAAAAAAGTATAACATTGAATATCGAGATATTGACGTAGTTTTATACATCAAATAGCAAATGTGATGGATGGGACATTTATCCCCATGTTCCCCGAATGAATCCCACTTAGAATCCTTAATGCAAAACCAGCTGTCAAACGTTCAAGAGGAAGACCAAAAATTAGATGGCTGGATTGTTTGGAGGGATACTTCAAAAATATCAGATCCTCAAAATGGAGAATTCAAGTAAATTATAGATCCAACTGGAAGAAATTTTTATGGAAAATGCCTGGACCTACAATAAGTAGTAGAGCCAATAATGATGATGAAAAGTTCTAATCCATTACAGTTTTGCTTTCCATTCCTAGTTGCTTTTAGCTTGAATTTGACTTATAGTAGTCCTTGATACCAGCAATACTATGTATGTTATTCAACACACTAGCCAAGTTTGTACTATAATGGATTTTGTGTACGCATGTTATTTCCAAAGAATGGTTCTGTGAAATTTTTAGTAATTTTCTGTCCACAAAGTAATGAAAGTAAAAATTAGTAAATAAATAAAAGGTATTTTATTTATTTACTAATTTCTCTTATCAACGAATTTTTTTTAAAGATTGAGAGTTTTACTCATTTAAATAGCTAATGTCAGTTTTTCAGTCATTGAATTTGCTTGCATCGATTATTTTAGCAACATTATTATTTTACTAGAAAAATTTCACTAAATAAATAAAGAGCAATGTACCCTTTTTTTTAAACTTGCAATTCTTATTTTAAATGTTGTGCAAACATTTTATATTTTGAATATATAAAGAAACATATCAAGAAAAATAAAATGAACTTTAAATGTCCGCAATTCTACATACCGGTACTTATGTGTCATCCCGTTGATCATTAAATATTCGAAATATTGATTAAAGATCGATAATGGAAATATTGATGGTTGTAAAATTGATGTAATAATTTTTCACTTAATTTGAAAATTTAGGATTTGTCCTGGGTGAAATCCATGCTATGCCGCTAATTTACAGTTGTTCATTTGTGGCTGTTGTTGCACCAGATGGTTCCCTGTACCTAGCCCTGAATATGGCTCTACCTGTTAGATAGAAACAGCCAGGTGAGAGTCGTTGTAATTTAAAAGCAGGAACCAAGCAGAAAACCCTCGAATACTTGATCTGCCACCCCAAAGGTATCAATTCACTTGGAGGACATTGCAACCGTGACCTGTATAACGTGTTCCATCTGCATTAAGTGAACACGAAGGATCTTCAGTTAAGTCAGGATTCGAACACACTACTATCAAGAAAGACACACTAACCAACCAGGCAACCACGGTCTTTGTTCAGTTGTGGTGAAATCGAACCCGAAACCTATCATTATGAAGAATGCTGTCTTACTATGAAGCTATGGGAATCAAATGGTGTAATTTCTTTAATATATCAATAGCAAATATTCACGAATTTGCATGCTATAATCAAATATATTTATAACGATAAATATGTATTGTAATCTTATTTGGGACATGCGTATAATTCCATAGACCAGAAAATATGGTCCCAAATAATACAATGTTTCGCCAACACTAGAAAACTGGAGCAAACACATATTTGTCACTTTAATTATTTATTTGTGTTTCTTTAACCATTTATTATTATTATTATCAATATATTATACACAGCAACTATTTCTCTGCTTTTATACGCAACCAAATATGATGAAATTTAAAATCTACTTACTATAGAACAGAATGCGATCATGAATTTTCAAAATTATGGCATTCTGGCATCTTAAAAAAATTCAACGCTACAGTATTTAAAAAATACAATTGACTAATATGTGACACAACAAAACTATCGAAACAGCCTTTCCTTATTCTGAAGCGACACACATTATTTTCACAAGAAACCATTAAACTCTAAATTGTGTTTTAAAGAGAAAAAAGATTCACTTATTCGGCTGCGAAGTGTATACTTGTATGTAACTAAATGTGTATTCTTACAATACATACAACTACACAAGTAATTTATTTAAAACAATTCATCTAAAATTATTTGTATTGGTGTACATATTTTTATAATATTTTCAAATGTTTATTTTAATAATACTGCTTTTAAATTAATATTCTTAAATGTGTGTTTCCTCTTATATTCAAATAACTTGATACATATTTTCCAGTAACGAAATAATTAAGAATATAATCATGTACAATTCATTTGTAAAATTGTGTTCACATTTAGATAGAAATTAAAAATAAAAACGATTTAATTTCTTTTTATGAAATATCAATTTTTGAGATAAATTTTAGTCAAATTCTAAAAGGTGAATAAGTGTAAAAAAATGATAAACAATTTTTTTACTCAATTTATATAAGCAAAAGCTTTTATGCAAAAGCTTTTTTTCAATATGTTGTCTACAATTTTTTTTTTATGAAAGACTAAGTTTATTAATCATTTAAAAATAAAAATACCTACGAATGTGGTGGCGCCAGTGCTTTGAATATTGGCGTTTCTTCCTTTCGCCAAACGCTCCAACAACCCCAAAAGGCCAAAAACAAAAACTCAAGTTTGAAGTCGTCATATCGTTATTGCTTCGTATAGATTGTATTTTTGATATACTCTTGTGTATCCGAATTTCAATATAATAGCACTTTAAATTACTTTGTAAGTAGTAATTAATAGAAAAAATGAGTAGTTTCGACTAATTATTCTTGACTTTTTACACTAAATCTTTTTGGTCAATCTGAGCCGAAGAGACAAATAGAAATTATGCCATCGATAAAAATCAATCAAATATATTTTTTAGATCAGCTTTTTTACAAAATGAGTTTTTCCACAGCCTGTAGGACCAGCTACCATCATGGTAAAAAGATGTTTCAGCCTCAAAATATTCACGTTGAATGATAAATCGTAACAAAATCTCGATTATTTATTGTATTTCAAAATGTCTGTCTCGAAAATAATAAAATAACTAAAGATAGATACTTTTTTCACAAAAAAACCCCACTTGCTTACAAATAAATGATATTTCTTTAGATAAACACATATTCACATGTAAATTGTATACAATAATGATAAAACACACACACGATACAAATTCTACTTACAATGCCGACAGTAATATTTTAAATTATCTCCTTTAATGAGTAGCGTCCAAACGGAAGGGTATTGATCTTACGTGTCTTTTCTGATCATAAGAAGATAACGCTAATTTGTTCAAGGTGACTGTATACACCTTGTGACGTTTAGAGCGTATTATGTTCATACTTGTCATAAGTTCTTCGTGGTCAAATAAGCATTTCTTGTAGTCCTCAATTGTATTTTATTATTTATGACAATCTTTTTTAAACTTTTAAGCTTTTTGGTCTTCAGTCCCTTAACTTTAAAAGCATAAATTTTAGATCTAAATACAATAAATTCCGAGATGATTTCCCCTTTTGTCTCGTACTTCATTTTTCCAAGTATTTTTTTTTTTTTTTAACTAAATGAAGACCATAGATGTTATCAAGAGGTTTATCAAAAGTATAGTACAAGTCGATACTTTGCTTCAGATACATCACTAGTGTAAATGAAGCTGCCAGTGTCGGTGTATAAAAGTTTAAGATTATTACCATATTTTGTTAGCATTTTTGAATAGTGAAAATCATACATAAGTGTCTTGAGAATAATCATGGCATTTGAGAACGGCTTCTGTCTGGAAGAACTGCAAGAAGCGTCGACAAATTGCTATTTTTAATGATTATTGTAAATCTGCCTGGAAATCAGAAGTGACTAATCTTCAATCCAAGCATAATAAGAAGTTGAATCCGATGTTCAACAAATCAGATCAATGAGTTGACTTTTATCATTTTCCGTCATCACCAAAGGATATACTTCATATTTCGCCGACAAGCCATTGACATGTTGCTAATTTTTTAACATCTTTGAATTTCACAGGAAATTCAATATCATCAAAATTTAGAGTATTAATAGTGATGAGATAGTCTTACAGTGATGAATACGACTGGCACGTTGCTGGGAGTCCCGTGTTATATGTAAAGAGCTGAAAGCATTGCTCAAGTAAAACAGCAATTGTCTTTGTTTTCTACATTAATAATAGCTTTTTTATAATTCGTTTTTCGTTTAATATAATAATAATCGTATAATTCGTTTTCGCAAGAAAAACTGTCAGATTTGTTTTGTTTAGACAGAAACAAAAAAAAAAAATCTGACAGTTTTTCGTTTTGTTTAATTTATTATGTCTAAACAAAACGAGAATTTCGTTTTATTTCAAATTGATGATCTGTATTAAGCAGGTGAATGTTAGTTACTCCATTTTTTAAAGCTGATCGATAAAGTACTTTTGATGTACTAGGAACAATCTGCATGTCCAGGCGGCGATGCTTTAATGACGGTGCGAGATCGTTCACTTTAAGTTTGTTATACCCTCTCAGGTGGCATTGAAGATGTTCATTGTTGGGTACGATGATGTCTTAACATGTTATGGTGAAGAGTAAACGTGGCATTACATTCTGGACTATCGGGTGTAGATATGATCGCTGAGAATCTTACCAAGGGATTGTTAGAGCACCAAAATCAGCAATTGACAATAATTTCTCAATGATAGATCTAGATGAATTTTCAAAAAGTTGAAGGGTAAATCTTGTAATGTAAACTTAATAAAGCTCGACAGATATAACGAAGATCCAAAAATCAGAATGAGTTACCAGAACATGGTAACTCAGTCTGCTCCTTTTAAAGGGGCTAGCGGTCTGAATTCATGTTAAATCAAGGTTTAACATTGTATTACAGGATAATCGATTAACATGTTGTTTGACTGTTACAGAATGTGCCGTTAAGGCAGGCCGCAAATTCGTAGATGATCGCATGAGACATGTATCGAGAGATAAGCCGAAGATCTCGCGAGATTCACATGAGGCCAAATGACGTCACAAATATCTTACCTACGTCAAAAATGGGCGGAGCGCGAGACAAATCTGGATATCGAGCTGGTTTGAAATATCTGGCAACTTTCCGCGAGACAGCGCTAATTTCAATTTCCGCAGGAAAAATATACCACGTTGATATCGAGAGTACAAGTTATTACAAGTTTACATTTGAAGAGGAGGGGTTAATAATAAATCTTTATAGAGGTAATAATATTTTTTTTAATATTGCAATCGGAAATGGAACCGGAATGTAAACAAATTCTCATTGGTTTAAAATATCCATGACGTCAGATTATAACGTCATAGCTACGTCACAGTACGACCTCCATAAGACGGGGTTTGTATACCATAAGATGGTGTCTCAATCGGATGGTCTACCGAGTTTGCGGCCTGCCCAAGGTACGGATATCAGATATAGCAAGTGATTGCGAGCGATAGTGCGGGCTTGGTATTCTCTATTAAATGACAGCATTTTTGCAATCATAGAAAACAGTGCAGACGAAAAGCAATGTATTCATTTTTATCAAGTTTTTGTTAAACTTGTGAAATTCATGAATACTTATGATGGAATTAAATTTAGCATAAATGGAGTAATCATTGAACAAGTAAAATACTATGTTTTTTATTAATTTTACAAATATATTGCATTTAATGATGTATTAAATGACGAATATGATGCTATATAAATATTTTCATTTTTTTTGTAACATCTTTCCATTTTAGTTTTACTTGTATATAGAATATTAATGTTGAATAAATTTCTGATACGAATAAGTACGAATTGAATCTGTTAAACTTTATTTAAAAATATTTTCAAATTATCAATAACTAGAATGAAATAGAAAGTGCTTGTAAATTAATTTTGTACAGCAAATATTATTGTGATGAAATTTATATTTTCAACTTTGCGTTGATGAATCAAATTTTGGCTTTATCAATAAATATTATTAGATGTATAATCAAAGAGATCTATTTATTATTATAGTAGTTTGTTTTTTTTATATTATTATTTATAATTGATTAGTCATTAAATATATTTTAATTTAATAAATATTAAGAAATAAATGTCATTGAATTATCGTAAAAAATGCGTTTTCAGAAATTTTTTGTTACTTATGACACTGGGTGAATGAAGTCAGAAAGAGTGTCTTCCGTTTTTGAATGGAGCACCCTCATCAAAAGTGGAAGTACGACTTTGGCTCATAGATAGTAGCACCATATAGGCCTTCTAATTCAGAGATTAAACCAGAGAAGACCCATGGCCTAGCTCCAATCACTCCCAGAGATATTAATTTCAAATGGGAATATGGAGGACATTGCGATTCGACATATTTTACATGCCCTAGTCGCCATTAGTGAACACGACGGATCTTCGGCTAAGCCGGGATTCGAATTCACTAACTTCCGGTAACGAGATCGACGCCCTAATCAACCAGGCCACTGCGGCAGAAATTTGTAGAATGAATAATTTAATTTTTAAATCAAAAACCTCGTGCGACAGGATGATGTGTCACAATCTTGAAAAAAAAAGAGACATAACATGTTAGGGCACTGATGACGTCAATTTCATTCTTCTGCCGTTATCAACATGTATCCCATCCTCTCAAAAGATCCTCCTACTCTTTCACGAATTCATTACGTCACGAGGGAGGGAAGTACCCTCCTCGAAAAATCATCGTACTCCTGTTCAGGCTCGTGACGTCACAGAGGGGGAAAGTAAATAATTTCGTTGTAGAATTTTTCCAACTACTTGTATACAATCCACGAAATAATAGGAATTCATTTCAAAGCAAATTAAGTGTAAATTTCTGAGATCATGAAGCACTGACTATATACTATAATATTTAGAAAGATTAAATTCTATGGTAATATTCTAAATTAGTACATATTATGTAAAAACTTTTTTAACTTAAAAAAGGAATTTTTTAAAGGCTTTTATCAAGAGCTTTTTTTTATCGTTTATAACCGACATCCATACTTTATTAAAATTTTTCTCGCCATTTACTTTGGAGCATAATATATTAACGTATATTTTTGTAAAAGTTTATTATCTTCACTATTCATCAGATATTACATAAATGAAACGAAGACCCATCATAAAAGTTTACTAAAAAAAGTATAAAAAAACTCTCTTTTTCATAGCCTTATCACTCTCTCACAATATATCATTAAAAGAATGAAATTAAGTTCTTAATATACTTTTGGAAATAAAGGAAAAGATGCAGAGAATGAAAATAACGCTTAAATTATATATACATTATCTGAAACTAACAATGCAAAATGCTTTCAGAAAACAATACTCACACTCCAGAATTTCACGGAAAAACAATCCATTTAAATAAGAATGCTAACTTAAGACAACCTTAAATTATTAATTTAATTGCAAGACAAATTGATATGGAATGTGACATATAGATACTGTTTTGCCAATAAAAAAAATTAATCGCTTCAAAATTAACCCCTTCCCGGCTTTTCCCGAGCTGGACTCAGGCAAGCGAAATGTACCATTCTGGCTCATCCCGAGTGCAGCTCGGGCACTGTGAAAATTAACACTGCACAACCAATCTTTCCCGAATTATTTCACATGTCCCTTTTTTGGTTTCGGATGCTTTTATTTACAATTGTTGCTGCTAGATGGCAGCACTATGCAGTGTTTTGAGCTGTAAATTTAAGATAGAAGTAGGTTCTGCCATACAGAAAGCCAACTTTACAGGTAAATACTCATTTATTTAAATAGATATTTTCACATTTATTTTTAGGAAATGTTGCATGCGAATGATGCTATTATGTTTAAAAAGATATGTATGTATGTATGAAAATAAGCATAATAAAAATTGACATTTTTTTATCCGTAATCCCGAAATAAAATGAGCCTGGAAGGGGAATTAGGAATGAATTATTCAATGTTAAACAAAGGATAAAATTAGATATCCAAGAAAGAGTAAACGGTAAAGCGGACAATTCAAAAAATTTAGAAATATCGGTCAGATCGTCGGCGACAAAGCAATTTTTTATTTGGATATTTTCCCTAGGAAATAACGTTTTCGACTAACTTCATCGAATATTTTTATGAAGATTAATTCCTTATAAATTTTTACAAATATCATTAAAATAGTTTTTTATTATTAAAAATTAATTCAACTATTTATTAATAATTATTTTATTAAAAGTTAACCTTATAACTAAATTTTAGAAAGAGAGTGTTTAATTATTTTAAGAAATTATGTAGAACGTAAATATAGGCGAGATTCAAAAGGTAGAAATTATTTTGACATTAAAAAAGGCTTTACTCAAGGAAATAAGCACCATGTTTTGCGAAACGTTTCAAAATTCTGTGACAGGTAATAATTTGCATTAATACTAAATATTGATTTATTTTTTATGAAAAAGAAATATTAGGTTGGGGAAAAAGAAATCCATTATTTTTACGTGAACATTATGTAACATTCTTTTGGATTCACTTTGTAAGTCTTATATAGGACGATAAACACCTTTCACAATTTTAGCTACCCGGCTATCTTTTTCGCCGTTACAAGAGAAAAACGAAAATGTATCGAATTTTCTGTTTGTTGCCTTCCATTTTTAAAACCTTGTACTCGTAACTGAATTAATCAAGCAAAAAACTGCACGAGGATATTTTAGTGTCAAATGTCAGCTTTCCAACGAGCATAAATCTGAAATTGTTTGATAGATACCTCACGAGATATCGATCACTACATACGTCTAATGAAAAAATAATGGATTACTTTTTCCCCAAACTAATAAATTGAAATTATAAATTTTACTTTTCCTATATTAAAATTTATTTTTAATGTAGATAAAATGCATAGAACATACACTACATTTAAATATACATTATTTTATATTGGAAAAAAAAATTGATCATGCCATTTATATATATATAACCAAAATTTAATTTTGTTATATATTGTATTTCTTTAAGGTTGTATAGGTGTTTTAGTTTTCGGCGAAAATAGTTCAAATTTCAATCCTACCTTTTAAAATGGAAAAGAAAAAAAATTTGAAGTAATTAAAACATTTATTAACAATTCATGCTAATATTGCTGAGCCAAATTGAGTTTAAATATAGTTATATAAATATTTTTTATTGAAGATTAAAGTCTTAGAAAATATATTTATTGAAGTTCATATGTGTAACTTATATATATATATAAATGTAATGAAAAAATTATTTGTTATTGAAAAAATAATTTAGATTTTTAAAAGTTCAAGGAATGCATTATTATGTTTTGCGTAAAATAATTCATACGAAAAATATTTTAATAATACTTTTTGAATTATGTTGATAGTTTTAATTTATTATTTCGTAACTTTCATAGTTATTATAAAAAATTCCTTCACACATTAATTTTTAAAATATATTCAAAGCAAAGATGTGGTATTTTAATGAGGTTTGACTAAATTTAGAATACGAAATGTTATTTAAATATTCAATACTTGTGTTGGATAATTGTATTTGTCAATATTCTCTAAAAAATTATCAAAATATAAGGAGGAGGAAAAAAAAAAAAAAACCGTCACGAATTTATACATTCTGGGATTGGATGTAAATAAATCTATACATAAATGCCAAATGCATTGATAAATAAGCAGTCAGAAAATCTCAAAACTGATATTGTACACCAGTCAAAATGTAAGCAAGAATTCAATAGAATGTAAATAAAAGTTTCATTGGTTTAACAAGAAACAATAGCATCGACTATCAACGTCATAGTTTCACGACGACCAATCGGCGTGAAATCGATATCGTTTGCTACCGAATTTTTGGTGACGTAGAAGAGAAGAGGGTGAATAGCTATCTTCCTGTAACAATGAATTTTCAAATATGCAGTAACGAACAAGCAAAAATTATATTTTTTTTGCTCACCATTTTTGCACATCATAGAAGATAAAATACATTTATTTCCACTCTTGAATATTTCGACTACAAATATTTCTTTTTTCGTATGACAGAAAATTTATAAAATACTTTTTTAAGTTTAACATTAATCTGTAAAATACCAGAAAAATTCCACTTTTACCTAATTCTGGAGATTTACTCCAATCTACTCGCTAAACATTTGAGAATTTGCCTTTCAGGAAAACCATAAGCCGGTGTAGTTGCTGAATGGTTAGTGGTCGGTTCAATGGTTTGCGATTATCATTTCAGACATATGTAGGCCATGGTATAAGTAACTCTCATGTGCAAACCCAAGCACAGAGTGATTAACCAAAGTTAAACACTTAAAAAGAGTTCCGATTTCAATTTTAAACTTAGTACCCGTTTTAGTTAGGTTTTTATTTAGTGTACAAATAGTGAGGGGTGTGTTACAGCAATTATTTTATCAACCCAAATTACTGTCAGCAGATTTCTAAACACTTGGTATTTACATATCGCATAGAGGTTTAATAAGATAAATTTAAATTTCGTTATATAATTAATTTAAGGATGAAATAAAATTTTTTCTGCAATAAATTTGAAAAATAATTTTAGAAAATATATTTAAATATGTTGGTGCTGTTATAGTTTTATGAGGTATGCAATACTGGAGGGATCGGGAGATAGAGAGTATAAACCATCTTAGTAATAAATGGAGCTTGAGTGTCAAATAAAAATTTCACTAAGTTTAGCGGAGGAAATTGTGTCTGCTCACATATCGACTTCATCACTTGATCATAATTTTAAAGTGATCTGTAGGCAGAGTCAGAAACTATGCAATTATTAATTCAATCTATTAATCAAGATTTGTGACCAACTAATCATTTAAAAGTTATTAGTAATTAGGTTTATCAAATTCTGTTTTTCAGAGTGAGAGGAACGTTTACTTTGATTAGAACCTTGATGTGGATAAAATTGTCAAACTGAAAACCAAAATTTAAAGTACTCTGTAAATTTCCAAATCTCAGTTTGGATTTCAAGTCCATGGCTGTTGAACCGAAAGCATGACGATTCGATTGCTAACTCGACAACGAAAGAAGAAATACTATCAGATTTTTTTTTTATGAAATACATTCAACAAAGCTATAAATTATCTAATTAAATTATTGCTGCTTTATAATAATGACACAAAAGTTGAATCTGACAAGAATGCTATTTTCTCAATTTCTCACTCCACTCACATTTTCCCAGCTTTTAAAAATAGATTTAAATTAAAATAATTGAGTAGCACTTTCACTAATACTAATGAAAGTAAGGTGCTATCACTTAGCATTGGGTTTAACCAAAGATTTTCCGAGTTGAAAAATTAATATAGAATTTGGCAGTTTTACAAAATAGTTGTAGTATGTTTAAAATATTATTAATAATATATTCTTTTGTTCTATAAACGTAAAATATTCTTCCTCTTTATGGAATTTTGAAAATGTTTCCTACGCAAAAGTCAACCACGTCACATATTGGTGACTCAAAATCATGAGGTACAAAGAAGCTTCAAACAGAAAAAATAGATACCCAGAAACCAGTAGGTTTTTGTTTATATGTGGATTTTCAAGTCTGTCATTGCGAATCTACTACAGTTTAACGTTGAATCTTATATTTTAAAAGGCGTAAATACACGATATTACAAAGGCTGTTTCGCGGTAAGATTAGCAGTAAATGGATTTTGAAACGTATGCAAAAATATTTTACTCAAAATCTAATGCTTTAGTAAGGATGTATTACTTTGCCATTGAAAAAAAATCTGCTCTTGTAACCAGAAGGTAGCAAGTTTGGTACCATACCCAGCCTTGGAGAATTCATATGGATTCTTAAGAAAATAAATCTCCTATTGAAATGGTATATAATTAGTTGAAAATTTCGATTCAGATGTCGACATCATCACTTAACTTCTTTGAAAAGGAACCAAATCATTAAAAATGAAATATTAAAAAAAAAATGTGATACATTAATGAAAGTATAAATTTCAAGGTCTACAAAGACACAATTCTTTCGCAATACATATTTAATATACATTTCACCAGAAAAGATAGAGTTAAATTGCTAAAAATATTACACCAAAATAGAAAAAAATAACGTATATTTCTATGCATGTGAAAATAGTGTGATAACTAGTTCAAAATTCATTTAAATTAACTTCATATAAATAAATACACAGCCCCAATCTATTCTTACCTTTAATGAACCTAACTCTCAGTTTTTTAAAAATAATAAGAAGCTAGTTATTACGTATTTCGAGATATGTGTCACATGCACATTTAATATCATTTACCATTTTTAGAATGATAGATCATTTTTACTAAAATTGCATTTTAATGTTACTGAATTCTATATACTTTGCATTAAATTATTTTTAAACAAATTTTAGTTCAGCAAATGTGGTTGCCGAATTGGTGGAGTATCGACCTTCAGCTCCTCATGTCACGCTTCTTATATTCAATAACCACTTATGGCTTGTAACCTATTTAAGCTGTAATTTTTGCATTGAAGAATTACAAATGCAAATTTTTCTTATTTTCAAATTTCGCAGCACTCACAAAAATTCAAAATCACTTAAAATTATATTCAAAGAGAGAAGACCATCAAATATACAAACTGATTATGGTTTGGAGTTCTTATCTTCTTTAACACAAAAAGTCTTTTTAGAAAATAATATTCAATGGTTTGGTACTAATAATACAGAAATTAAATACTCAGTAGTTGAACGATTCAATACAACGTTAAACGTAAAAATAAGAAAGTATTTAACAGCTAATAATACAAGAAGATATATGGATGTATTAGATAATATAGTTTATACAATTATAATAATTCTTATCATAGATCTATTAAAATAACACCAACAGAAGCAAGTAGAAAAGAAAATGAAAATATTGTATATAATTTGCATGTTAAGATTATAAAAAAACCAAAATTTAAAGAAGGTGATAAAGTAAGAATTTCGAAATATAAAGAAACGTTTACAAGAGGTTATCATCCTACATTTACGGATGAAATTTTTATAATATCTGAAGTGTTAAAAATAGATCCAATTACTGATAGAATAAGAGATTTAAACAACGAAGAAATTAATGGCACTTATTATGAGAATGAATTAGTTAAATACGATAAAAAATATAATTATAAAATTGAAAAAATAATAAAAAAGAAAAGAAACAAGTTATTTGTAAAGTGGTTAAATTATCCAGAAGAATATAATAGTTGGATAAATAAAAAAAGATTTAATTCAAAATTAAGGGGTGGGTAAATCACCCACCCCTTTAAAAATGATAATTTTGGGTAGGGAGAATTCTCACCCCCCAAGAATTGTAATTAAAAGATAAAAAATCAACTAGAAAAATTAAAAATACAAATTATTTATCTTTTGACGTTTAGTTTTTATTTTATTTAGTTTTTCAATATCTATTACGAGTTGCTCAATTGTATAATTATTTAATAGTTTTATACCATTGAAATATACTCCTATATTATCTATATACGCCCTAACCCTATTAAATAAATTAATAGAATTTGGATTATATTTAATATCATAAATTACTTTTAATTTTGGATATTTTTCTTTTAATTTTGTTATATGTTAACTTTTAGATTTCCTTCGAGTTCTCATTGCATAATATAGATATTTACAATTTCATTTTTTTCAATAAATATAAATATATGTCATTTTGCCTCATTAATTGTTTTAATAGATATTTCTTCTAACTCTTTATATTCTAAATTTTCAATTTCTAATTCATTATTTATCTTTTTCAATTCCACATTTTTATTCTTAACCACCTTCCAGGCTCATTTTATTTCGGGATTACGGATAAAAAAAATGTCAATTTTTTTTTATGCTTAATTTCATACATACATATCTTTTTAAACATAATAGCATCATTCGCATACATTTCCTAAAAATAAATGTGAAAATATCTATTTAAATAAATGAGTATTTATCTGTAAAGTTGCCTTTCTGCATGGCAGATTCTATTCCTATCTTAAATCTACAGCTCAAAAACACTGCATAGTGCTGCCATCTAGTAGTAACAATAGTATATAAAAGCATCCGAAACCAAAAAAAGGGACATGTGGAAGACTGGTTGTGCAGTGTTAATTTTCACAGTGCCCGAGCTACACTCGGGATGAGCCAGAATGGTACATTTCGCTTGCCCGAGTCCAGATTGGGAAAAGCCGGGAAGGGGTTAATTTTTTTTCTAATATATTTTTTATCTTATGTATTTTATTTCTACATTTATGAATAAACCGATTACTATAATAATCCTTTATTATTTTCATTACTTTAACGTTAAATTCAGGGGAAATCCAACAACCTATATATATTAACTATTAAATCTTCATGCACATATGTACCATTTGTTATATTTTTCTGATAATCCACATCTGATTTCATAAATTAAACTACTTTTTTCGGCAGGCAGAATTTGGTCTGCCGAGAAATTACAATTTTTAACACGATCTTATAAATATTTGATTAGTCTTTTTGCCTCTAAGTTTTGATGCCACTTTTTAAATTCTCTTCCTCCTGCTTTGCATAATTTAGTAGCATTGAAATATCCTGTATTAATATCTATTATCATTTTAAATTCTCCATACAATCCATACCAATAATTATCTTTAATTTGTTCATAGCATTACGTCTTTAAAAGAAGTCATTTATAGAATATTATTTTTATACTTTTAAAATTGTGATGGCTTAAAATTGAGCGATCACTTTTCATCTTTATTTCTTTTTTTTTTTTTCACTATACTTATATATTAATTCTTTAGATATTTTCAAATCACTTAAAATAATGATTTTTATGGTAGCCCGAATTTGGGCTGCCACATTTTTGAACTAAATACTCAATTAACTCTTGAGATTGCTTATTTTCTTACCATTTAAGGGGTGGGGGAATGTCTTGTACCCCCCTTTAAAAATTATTATTTTGAATTTTTTATTATTCATTTTCTAAGAGAACACTATTTTATATTTAAATATGTTTGAAAAAAATATTACAAAAGTATTATTATTGAACATCAATCTATTAACATTTAGAATAGAATTAGAATATGATTATGACATGATTAATTTAAGACATAAAAATCATCATATATTCATGTATCATATGTATTTCTTGGAAGGCCAGATTTTAAATTAGATAGTTATGATAATATCAGAATAACGGAATTACATATAAATTAAAAAAGAATGTTAAAATTACATTATGTTAAGCAATTAATATTTAAAGATAATTGTGATTTGTTAGATGTTTGGGTTTATAGATCAAGAGAATCATTGAGAATTAAAAAAATTATAAAAATAGAAAAAGATTTATATGTCTTTAGATATTAATTATTTAAAATAAATATACTTAATAATTAAAAAATATATTTTACTATATAAATATTAATAAATAAATTTAGAAAAAAAATTGCAAAAGGCCCATTCAGTGTGGTGGGCTTTAACTCGAAATTACAATATTCATGTTTGGGGGGTGCTAGCACGCCCCACAGCAGAGGGCCAAACAGTCCACCATACTTTTTACATCTCGGGCCCTGACTTTTTTTTTTCCTGGTTCTATGCAATAGCCCATTTTAATTGCATCAACGCATTCTATCTTTCTTTATTTAGAAGAGCGAGCAGGGTTCGAACTCAATACTAATTCATGCTATGTTAGTATCCTAACCATTAAGATAGTGGGACATGAGAAAGGTACTTTTTTTTGGGTTTATCTAATAACTATATCCATTAAACTTTGCTCTTACAACTGATAAGTCTTTCAATGAATAGTGCTTCCATCTATATTTTAAAATTAGAAAATTTATAAATTCTTTGATTTTATTCAAGCTGAAAAAATATATTATTCTAGTGACGAAGAAAATAATATTTCTGTACCATATCAATATTTAAAAGTTTTTAAAAATATTCAAAATAAAGATATTACTTAAGATAGTTCAGAAGGTGAAAATTATTATAATGTTAATATTCAATCATTTTTAAAACAGATATGCAAGCAGAATAAACTTTTTTAAACAACTGAAAAGAAAACAATTTAACTTTTACAACGGAAGCAGATGAAATGTTTTACAAATTTTTAGATTTTAATTATTACACAAAAAAACTATAAAATATCTGTATATCATGAAAAAGATTTGTGAATATTTTGGAATTGAAAATAATTTAAAAGTGAAAGAAAATAAATATGAATCTTTATGGAATGACTTTTTAGAATTTTTAAAAGCTTAGAATTTTAAAGAGAATTTTTTTATTTTATAGGTAGCACCAAAATTTTGCTACTTAAAAATTATTCAAATCATAATTTATATAAAGTATTTCTATTTAAAAAAAAAATAAATCATTGTAAATGGAAATGATTTGTCGAGATTTAAGATAAAAAAAGAATGAAGAATTTTATATGGATTTAAAGTAAAGGATGTCGCGTTGCATACAATGTACCAAAGTTATTTATTCTCTATCTGAGCGCTGTATTTGTGGCAGGTACTACACCCTTTGGCATCGCGCGAGACATGAGAAGAGCAAAATACACAAAAAATTGTTGGCAGATATAATTGCTGTTAATGAAATCTTAATAACTTTTAAAACATATTATCTTTTTTAAAATCCTTTTATAAAAATACTTTCTAATAAACAGAAATAAAAAATTTCTTATTTTTTATTTCAATACAAGTATAGCTTTTGTTCATATTAAGAATGCTTTGAGTATTCAAAAGTTGAAAAAAGTTATTATAGATTTACTTTTTAAATCTTTTATATCATATATTAGAAAAACTGGAAATTATAAACAAGTGTTAACAGATATATTAGATGCTTCTGATTATTTAGATCGTAAAAAGAAAATATTTATTAAATATCCAAAGAGAAGAGAAAATATTAAAAAATTATTTGATTCATATAATTTAAAATTTAATAAAGATACTAAAGATTTTGAACCTGTAAAAAATAAAAAAATTAAACTAGAAGTAAAATTGAAAGAGTTATTTAAACCCGATTATGAGATTGTTGAAATGAAAGGTCTTTATGTAAAAAAAATACTAAGTTCATAGAAAACAATAGAGTTGTAGGATCTAAAATTTTACCAGAACAATACCATAATATTTTACAAAATATATTTAAGAAAGCTATGGGAAATTTAAGAGCGAAAGTTGATGTAATTGTACACAATCCAAAGTTAAATAAACCTTTTCATGATAAAATTATGTCAACTATACAAATTTTTGAAGAATATATAGATAAGTTATCAAATTTCAAATAGAGTATACAGAACTCAATATAACTGATTGCGTATTTGGTTTTAATGTAATAGAATTACCCGAAGGTGGTTGAAGTAGAGTATTAAAAGTTCATTCAGATGCTGATGTTATAAATAAAAGAAGTATCTGCCAGATTAAAAATGATGATAATATATGTTTAGCAAGAAGTATTGTAACTGCTCTATCTGTACAAAATCCAAAGTTATTATGTGAAAAATTGAATTGTGAAGAACTTAC
>JAPDSC010084277.1:26992-59333 GCA_026290005.1 Latrodectus geometricus | reverse complement strand
GAGAAGGAATAAAACCAGGAATGAGAAAAGTAAGATCAATAAAAGAAATTCCAATTCCTAAGAATATTCATGATATTCGTAGATTTTTAGGTTTAACTGGTTATTTTCGGAGATTAGTGGAAAGATATGCTCAAAAAGCAGAACCTCTCTCACGACTCTTGCTAAAGGAAGAATCTTTCAAGTGGGAAGAAGAGCAAGAACAGTCATTTCAATTGCTGAAAAATAGCCTTACAGAGCAACCTGTGTTAGCTCATTATGACCCTAAAGCTAAAACCGAAGTACATTGCGATGCAAGTTCCAGTGGTTTAGCAGGCATGCTTCTACAACAAGAATCGAACAAGACATGGTTGGTTTACTGTGTTAGCAAAAAAACAACTGAAATTGAAAAGAAATATTATTTAAGCAAGCTCAAATTGATGGCAATTGTGTGGACTCTTGAAAGATTAAGACAGTATTTATTAGGCATTTTTTTCAAAAGAGTGACAGATTGTCAAGCATTAACCCCTTAGCGCCGTGCCAGCAACGAACACACTCAATTCCCGGCCGACACGCAGGCATGCCAGAGCGTTTTCTTGTTCAGCCCCGACTGTCACGTATTTATGCCAGTGTTCTGGAACATTTTAAAAACTATAATTTCTGCCACAGGATGGCACTGTATATACACATGGTTTCAAATACATGTACATTACACCTTCTACTTGAAATGAGAGAAACATGACTCACATACACGGGTTTTTTATTATATAAACAAAAGGGGAAATAAATGTTTCCGAATGGCGCGCTTTATGACGTCTCTTTAAATTCGTTTTATTTTCACTAAAGCGTTAGGTATGTCGGTTTGCACATTTCTTAATAGAGAAATGAGTCGTGATCGTTACGTCGTAATTCTTAGGTGGTGTTTACATTTTACTAGCAGCGATACCAAAAAAAAATAGAAAGCTTTAACCAGTTTTAAATAAAATAATTAAAATTTTCAAGTCCACTTACACCACCGAGAGGAATATATCAATAGATGAAAGTTTATTATTGTGGAAAAGAAGACTTCGGAAAATTTCATGGATTTAGGCTTAATGGCAAAAAAGCATCCGGCTCTGGACAGACGCTCGCGTAAGACACTGTCGGTCTCCGCAATAAGCACGCGTTTGCGCTAGCCGGCGCGAAGGGGTTAATGCACATGAATTCAAAGAAAGCAAGCAATCCTCAAATTGCTTGGATGCTTACTGATCAGGCAGCGTCTGTGTATGTGGTGGTATCTCTTTGGGTGTACGCACAGACACTTATGTATTTTCCCGTGGAAATGTTCATGCTATGAGATGACATCTTGGATGCTTCTATCCGTTCTTATGCCGGGGAATAGAAGATTGTTTCGTGCTACAGGATGATAATGGGAAACCACACAGGGCCTTGCATCGTGGATGCTTATCTTGAGCGAGAAACAGCTGAACAATGTGTGATTACTGTGGCCATCTTGATCTCCGGACCTTAATTTAATTGAGCATGTTTGGGACGTCCTAGGAAGACGTGTAGCTGAATCAACCACCTAAAACCTAGCCCCGCTTTCAACGGCAAAGGAAGAGCATTGGCTCTCACTTTCTTCACACTTAATGGACTGCATATTGCATTTAGAGAACATGAAAATCTCCTTCTTATTTCATTCCCAATTAATGGACTGCATAACTGAAAGCATTATTCATCACTGTATGTGTTGTACTACTTTTCGGTTCATTGTATACATATGCTTAATTTTTATAACAACATAATTGTCTGACGCGATTTCTTTTTATATGTTTCTTCCTATGTGTTGTATAATGTGTATAAGTTTCATTAAATTTCACGTTTAACTTTTTGCGTTATCGTCATTTTTGTGATTTGTTTTCTAACTTATAACCAGAGTAAATTTTAATGAATACAAGTGATCAAAGAAATGACTAAACTAATCATTCAAATTAAAAACACCTACTCTTTATCATATTTGTCGTCATTAAACATTTATTACTTTTTTCATTACTTGGACACACACCGGATAAAATGATGTTGATACCTAGAAAATGTGTAAAAGCTATCTGTTAATGCAATTATGAAGCTCTTTAATATTTCCTATATATGCCTTCATGTAAAAGACCTTAACGCTAAGTTGTGTAACTCACCTAACATACGGATAATGTTCCCGCTTGAAATAAAAATCTCCATATTGAGAATATAGATGGAAGTGTAAAATTACAAAATTTGCAATTAATGTTCTGTTTTTGTAGTTTAGTTCCCTAAGTGCCTGTCTGTGTATGTATTGAAGATTTTGTGTGAAAAAGGGGCACGGTAATTCATTTTATGATTATATTATTTCAAGAGAAAGAAATTCCTGGTTCATTCTGGTGTTCAGTATGGAGCATTGATGACTCACTTAAGTGACTTTCGATTTGAATTAACATTGAATACTGATATCGTTTTTTGAAACTTGAAAATTAATGAATTTAAGTAGCCGTTAGTGATTATGATATATTTAAAATGATTGAAAATTTAAAAAAAAATCATACAAAATACTATGACTTACCGTTCACTAACAACTATACTTCTAAATAAGATAGTCATGTTTTAATAAGATACAGATTTTTCCCCCTAATGGCGGGCTGGGCTCTGGGTGAATGGACCCGTTCGCCACAACAAGGCTGGAAACTACTATTCATATTTTTAGCATTACCCAGTGGGCACCTGTGAACTAAATCACGGAGATACGAGTAGCATTACGCACGTCACACCACCACAAACCCGTTTACAGAGCACGCCATATTCATCCATCACCTCAGAAGAAGAAAGGACAAAGATATACAGAGAGAGCGAAAGGAAACGACCATGCCCAAACCGAGATTCGAACCCGAGACTAACAGCCCAGGAGTCTGGAGCGCTAACCACACAGCTATTGGCCGGCTAAAAAGATAAATTAAAATTGAAGAGTTATAAGTTTAAATGATCAATTAGAGAAAAACTCTTAAAACTTAACAAAAGTAAAAACATTCATTTCTGTAGAAGAAATTGAAAAATAATTTATTTCGGTTGATGACTATTCTGAAAAAAGTTTGAAATGGTAAGACAAAAACGAAAACGTGATTGAAATTTATAATGAATGTCTGTAGAGAAAATTTTTATAATAAAAATCTAAAGAATCAAAAAATTAATTTAATGTTAATGAATTAAGGAAGTACATCAAAAAAGAATATGAATAAAAAAAATATGCATTACAGATAGCGCAAGCAAAAACAAATTTCCTGAATATTATTATCGTTCAACAAACGAAACATTCATTAGAGAAATTATGCGCTATCTGTACAACAAGGTATTAACACCTAACTTAATGCTAACATAAAAGAGAAAAAAATGCGCATTTTGTTTTATGAAATTTTTTTTCTCGAATTTGATTACGATTTTTTAAATTGCCACTTTGTATCACTTTTTGAGAAAAGGGAAAATTGTTTAAAGCAACGACTTTCCAATAAACTTTTAAAGAAAGCTAAGGATCACTTGAGTAAAAAATGACAAATTCGATCTAAAAACTGTAAGTGAACTCCATAACGAAATGTTTTGTTGATAAACCGAAATTACAGATAGCATTTCAGTGATGCGAAATGAAGATTCAGCCTGAAATACTAAAAATATCATTTCTAACCTATATTTAAGGGTGCTCGATTGATTCTCGCCAAGTTGTGGTTGCAGTTGATCGCCAAGTTGGGCAAAACCCAATCGTATTCTGATTGCAACAGAGCAATTGATTGTTCTGTGCCAACAAAAATTGCCAATAAAATCGATAGCCAAACAAAAATCGCCATGTTTGCCAAAGGGGTAGCCTAGAATATAGTTTAACCGCATTTCAGTGATTCAGAATGAAGATTCAGCACCACTCCCTGAAATACTAAAAATATCATTTCTAACGGGGACCATAGAGAGAAAGATCAAAAAAGAAATATTATTTTCTAGTGTGTTGTGCGGTACATCCTAATGTAAAATATAAATCTAAGAATAATTTAATGCTTTATGATTCATTTGGTAGCTTTATACCGAAAGAATTAGTCTAAATTTCTTTATTTACCAAGCTAAGAGAGAAGTTAGAAATTTATATATTTGGCCTAAAGAATTTCGGGTGTTGTCACGATTGTTAGCCAATTAAATAATCCGAATAGATGGGCGAAACTAGAATAATTTGTTATTGTCAGGATCAAGTTCTGAAAGATATGATAAAATGAATATTGAGAAAATTTCAGTAAAACAAAATTAGCGTTAAGAGGGGGTGGGAGTTTCTTAAGGGAAAAGAAAATTTGTATTTTACTGGGAAGATGAAATTTTACATCGAAATTTGTTGTAAAGGACTCTGAGCAGGGGTCGGCAACCTGTTTGTCTTCTTAAGGGTGCAAAACTAAATTTGAAAATCACCAAGGGTGCATATTTTACTGATAATTAACAGATATAAATAGGCATTAAAAAACAGATTTTTTTAACTTTATTTTGTTGGGTGTCATACATAATGATACTTATAATTCAGTGTGAAACTTGGGTGTCCATATTTTCAGCTAATTTCTTATGATTGGGGATATATTTAGAGTTCCCGGTCCTTAAACAATTATCTAAATGTGAGTCATTAAGCTTTGTTCGGTATTTTGATTTCAAATATTTCATATTTGAGAACAAAGACTCGCAATTGTATGTTGTTGCACAATATGAATACACTTTAGCGCACATTTCCTTAAAATAGGATACTTATTTTCATCGACTAAGTTCCAAAACATTTTATCATTACTATGAGCTTTTAAAATAATATCACTTTGCAAGTTTATTATTTCTAACTCTAGGTCTTCGATATTACGAAGCTCGAAATACACTGAGACTATTTCAAGGACATCATCTTACGTAACATTGAATGGATTTATGAAAAATCTTAGAACGGTTTCTAATGCTGCAAAATATTCAAATCTAGAAGAAAACTCTTCAATTAGCTTATCTATAATTTCTAAATATGATGTAGCAGTAAAATTTTCATTATTCAAATTTAAACTCTCAACAGTATATTTTATATTTATGAAATGTGATAATGATTTTTTCAATAGATGGGATTTCAACAACACTAACTTGCATTTGAATGCATTTACTGCACTAATCATGTCAGCGATATACTGATTTTTCCCTTGTATTTTTAAATTTAATTCATTCAACTTTGCCATTATATCTGTCAGAAATCCGAGGTCGATTAGCCAATCCTTATTTTTCTAATTGCTTCTAAAATTCACCTCTTGATGCAATAAATTCTTTTATTTGTGGCAAAAGGATGATAAATCGCTCAAGTATTTTACCTGTGCTTAGCCACCTCACTTCAGTATGTAAAAGAAGATCAGTGAACTGAACGTCCTCATCTTCTAAAAGTAATTAAAACAATCTGTGTTGCATAGCTCCCGATATTATGGAATTAATAATTTTTGTTACTATAGAAAATACGTGTTGAAAACCGATTGTTTTTGCGCATAACATTTCCTGATGTATGAGACAATGATAAGAAATAAATTTCGGGAATAAGGAATCCTGTCTACATAAGGCAATAAATCCTTTTTTCTTACCAGTCATCGATGGTGCCCCGCCTGTTGTAATTGACGATAACTTTTGTACAGGTAATTTTACATCTGTTGCATACTTTTTAAAAGAAGAAAAGATATCTTCTCCTATAGTGCTTCCCTTTAATGGCAGAACTTTAAGGAAATCTTCTTTTGTTGTAAAATCAGAAAATACCATCTTCACGCAAATTGCTAATTGTGATATATTTGTTACGTCTGTCGATTCATCCATCTGTAGCAAATCTGTAGAAAATACAATTTTCCATATCATTTGCTAATTCTGCCTCCAAATTCTTATCAATTACTTCAAATCTTCTAGTAACAGTTCGTGCTGATAATTGCAACGTGTTTATAGCTGAAACTATTTCCTTTTTATTTTAAAATTCTTCAAAAAGTGAATCAGCAGCTTCTAGCATGGCTTCTTTCACTAATTCTCCATCTGTAAATGGTTTTTTATTCTTAGCTAGCAAATGCGATATTTTATATTACGCGATCGTTGCTAATTTATGTTGTTGCAGTGGTTCTCTGTAATCAACGAAACAATATAGATGTTCCCATTCATCGTTAAAATAATATTTTTTTCAAGAAGGGTTTTGAAAGAAAATAATTTTTTCGGATTACTTGGTAGTTTTAAATGCACGGTCTTACGCATGGTCTATTCGAAATACGATCACACAAACAAAAAATACGCGCGTGTTATTAGATACGGTCAAGGTTAGCAAACTGCTAATCTGCGCACAATCCTAAACTCAACTGACTACTTGCTGTATATCGCCGTTTGACAAGAGTAAGTAAATCGCTCTGGCTATCATACATTTACATTAGTCCAGCGAAGGCGCACTAAAAATCGATCGGGGACGCCATGGAGCCCGCGGGCGCCACGTGGCCTACCCCTGCTTTAATGTATTAAACTTTAATACGTTATTGTATTAGTGGGATTATGCGATCAAGATATTTAAGAGTTTAGTCAATCTACATATGTATCTCTAAAAGGAAAAGCGAAACAAACTTGAATAATTTAAATGCTAATTTCAGGAAACTTTGGAGAAAAAGGTTGAGAAGTATGATAATTACATTACAACTATTGATCTGGAAGTTTTGCAACTCTATGAACATGAAATAAAATTTGAAATTGCGATGTATGTAATTATATTACCTTCTAAAGATAACGCTGATATTTCTGTTAATTTTTCTAATGCTAAGAGGGGATTTTAGTATTCAACAATATAGTTTGAGAAAGATCAATCTTTTTTTTTTTTTCGAAGCATATAAAAGTGTTTAGAGAACAGTTAAAAGCAGGTATAATTGAACCTGTTACAATGGAAAAAGGGGTTTGTCTGACCATTTGCATTACTTGCCTCATCATCGAGTAATCAGAAAGAATAAAAAAGAATCGCGAACTAAATTACGCATTGTATTTGATGCAACACACAAAAATTGTTATTCATTGAATAATAATTTAGAAGGAGGTCCAAATCTTAACCCTAATTTGTTAAATCGTTTTTAATAATTAAAAATAATTCCGTTTATTTTTAAAGAATATAAATGGAAAAAGTGATATCGATGAAGTGTTTTTGTGCATTTCTTTATAAGAAAATGATAGGGATTGACAAAGCTTTCCTTCGTTTTATCAGATGCCGCTACATAATATGATTTTTAGGAACACTACAGTAGCATTCGAGATTAAGTTTCCGCCATTTTTATTGGCGGATACAATTAAGCACCGTATAAAGTCACACGAGTTAGCATACGCGGCCCTTAAATGATTACCTCTATATCAACGAATTACAAGTATGGATAATTTGGAAGATATAATTAAATTATGTAACGCTAGGAAAAAATATTCTTGTATCCACTAACATGAACTTATGTATCTTTAAAGATAACAGAATTCAACTTTCAGTATGTTGAAAAGAAACAAAATTTAAAGAGCTTGACAAAGCTACTTTGATTCCAATTAGTGTTAGGTTATGGAACATCGTGAAAGATAAACTATAAAATTGAATTTATCTTCCATACATTAATTGTTCTCTCGCAAATCTTATTTGCACAAAACGTGCTATTTTGAAACTAAATACTATGCATGATTTTTGACCCTATAAGCTCGAAACTGCATTCACGATTCGAGCAAAATTATTGTTGCTGTTTACTTGACAGAGAGGACGTGGAGGGAATGACGAATCCCCAAATGATTTAAAACGGAAATGGAAGAAACGGATGCAAGGAGGTGAAGAACTGAGACATTATCTTACTTCACTGGTACCTTACTAGGTCTATTCAAAAATACCTTGATTTTCAGGTACACATTTTTTCAATGCCAGAATTAGAGTTTGGAGCCTCAGATACATGAATAAATTAGAATAGTATGAAAAATTAATTTTTTAAGGGTCATAAAGGTAGTTGTGATATGGGCTTGACTTGCACTTGTTAAAAATATTAAGTTATCGAACTAGGATCTTCTATCTACTGTCTTTGCTGCAAGAGTGCTCGACTCCTTAAGTATTTTTCACATAAAGAACTATTATTTATGGAGTGACACTATAGTTACTGCATTAGATCAAAGGGTGTGATAACATTAGAAAAGACTTTGTAGGGAATAGAGTGATGCGAATTGAAGAGAAAACTGAACCACATAATTAGAGGTATTGCTGTGGTGTTGAAAATCCAGCTGATTTGTTGACACGTGGTAAAAACAAGCGAATTAAAAAGTGAAAAATGTTTCATTTACCACCTTTTAATTCACTGTCATATCAACCAAGATGACATGGATCGCCCTGATTGAGATTTGAAGAATCAGAGTGGAATGATGGTAAATGTGTTCAACTCTTTGCATGGTGAATACTTGGGCTATGCAATTCTTACTGAGAACGAATCAAGTCCATGAGTATTAATTGGAACATTTTCAAAGAAAAACTGTCAGACATTATGAATGTCAAAGAGTTTCATCCTTTTGCTAAGATTCTAGTTAGAAAGACTATTTTCATTTGTGTGAAATGTCATATTTTTGACATAATTTACCCTCAGTTAGGGTCACACCTTCTCGAGTTTAATCCCCTGTTGGAACTGGTTTTTATGGACTTTTTCAAGTACAGAAAGGTAAGAGGAGTGAAATCTAAGAACTACCATGTTTGCTTATTTGTGTACCTAAACACAAAAGTTGTTCACTTAGAACTTTTAAGTGATCTGATTTCTGATACTCTGTTTTTCTAAGAATATTTGCATCTCGTTGTGTGGAAAACGGTATCAAATACAAGGGTTGTGAGACAAATTATGTTAGTGCACAAAGAGAGTTGAAACAATTGATTGAATCACTCTCTACAAATGAAAATTCCCAAGTCTACCATGCAAAGGAAAATATCATATGGAAGTTTAATCCTTCTACCGATCCTCATTGAGGATTATGGGGAAAAAACGGTTAAATCTATGGAATCCCACCTCAGAAAAACCATCAATGAACAAATTCTCACCTACGAGGAATTCCTAACTTTGATTGTAGAAGTTGAAGCTTTCTGTAATTCTCGGCCATTTTCTCCTGTCGGATAATCCTGCCTATTGTGAAGGATGAAGCTTGGTCATTTTCTTATTGGTACTTTCTAGACTTCAGTACAAAATTGTTATCCTTTTTGAGGAAGTGATTACACATTTGCAACGATAGAAACAAAAGCAACGAATAGTCCAATCCTGGAATAAGCAGTCTTCTAATTATCTTTTCATTCTTCAAAGACGACTAAATGACTCCAAGTAAGGAAAAATCTTGCTATTGATAAATTGCTCCTAGTTAAAGATCACTATATACCATTATTGAAGTGTAAGCTGACAAGTGTGATTGTGATAGAGGCGTTTCCTGGATTGTACGGTAGAATCTGAGTGATAAGATTGAAACTGCAAATGGTGAGTTAAACGACATTTTGCTAAACTTTAAGCTAAAAACTTGAGTTCATTTAAATTTGAGGATTTTATTTTGAATCCTTTTTTTATCAAATAAAAAATTCGCTTGTTTCAAATTAAAATTTTGAATTAATGTATAAATCTAATTGTGCTAAAATATAGTTTAGTTTATCGTTAATAATTAATTCACTTGTATTTCATTCAAAACTGTGTGATAACTGTATGGAAGGTTTTATATAAACTAAAGTTAATGTAATGGATATATTACTCACTTATATTTGAAATTAATCTGTGAATGACTAAGATTTTATAACGCCTTAGCATTTCGTGGGAAAAAAAATAGAGAGCATGTTTCTTTCTAATATATCTCTCCTAAATAAGAATATAGATGAGAGTGTAATTTTAATCATGTGATTTGCAATGAATGTTCTGTGCCAGTCATTTAGTTATCTATTAATACATACACAGACAGAGACACTTAAAGTTTTTGTAAAAAACCAGCATGGTGATTCGTTAACTTTGATTGAACTAGTTCGGCATTAGCAATTTTCCTAGGATTTCAAATTTTTTGTAACGCTGCAACACTATAGTACTTTTAACTATTACTTATCTTGCAACATTAACAATCAGCACTTTACAAGTCTTAAAGTTTATGCCAGCTTTAATCAAAATAACTTAATCTACTGTTGTTGTTGTCGTGTGCCAGCCAGGCTGGCAATATGGGGTGCGCTGCTCCACTTTTCCAACTGAACCATATTTGGCGTGGAGTCCGACTTCCTCAGTACACACATGTCATAAGTACCCGTTTATAGGGTAGGCAACCATTCACACACACACAAAGAAAGGACAAAGACAAGCAAGAGAGAGAGAGAGAGAGAAAGCACATCCATGCCCGAGCCAGGATTCGAACCCAGGTCCCACCCATCTGTAGTCAGGTACGCTAACCACTAGACAGGTTGGGCGGCAACTTAATATACTAAGCAGAAATATAGATACTGAAACTGCTTCATACAAAGTTTGCAAAAGTCGATAGAATTTAATGTCGATATTACAAAAAATGTATTTATAGGATTCGTATTGCTAAATATAATAAATAATTTACACTTACCATAGTTTAAATCTTGTGACGACTAAATTAATCATTTTATTAGATAAACATAATGAAATTGCTTAAAGGAAGCAAGATTTAATTGCCTCGTATAGAAAGCCTCGAACTGTCACTAACCTAGACAATAAAAGAAAAAATTATCAAATCCATTAAAAGAAATATAAAAACAGCACTACATATGTATAACAAATTTAAGTTAAAATTAAATTTAAATAATAAAACTAAAACAATACTCCTTTACTATCAATTTTAAAAATAAAAACATAGTGGTTGATGAGATAAAAGGTTCATAAAACGAAAAAAGAAAATTAAAAATTTTTAAAATGTACATAATATAATATTAGGTTAAATATGAAACTTGAAATTTAGGTTCATACACTGAGATAATCTGATGAAATTCCAGCAGAGTTGAAAAAAATCATGATTAAACACAATAAGCTCAAACTCAATCATTTTACTATTGTAAAATTTTCACAAGAAATACTTTACACCTTAATCAAATAAAAATTATTACGGTAAAATAAAGTACTAAAAACCAAGACAGGATAAAATAAAGTACAAAAAATATCATGTGGTTTATGCAAATTGAATGCAAATAAAATTAATTAGTGAGGACAAAAACTTAAAGAAAAAGAAAACTTGTAAAACGTAATATGAAAAATCGATCTCGGCTATATTCATGGAAGGGAGAAGTAATTATATTTGGTATTCCGGACTTCTAGAGCAGAAAAATTTAAAAGAAATTCCATTGACACCACGATTCTTAGAAGGTATAAATAGGTAGACAAATGAGAGAAACAGGTCATTGGATCGAGAACTTTGGCATCCTTCACTAATTTAAAAAAAAAAAGTTTGTGGTATATATATATATATATATATATATATATATATATATATATATATATAATTATTTTCTTTAGACAAATGAATTTTTTTTATTTTTTAAATAATGTTTTTAATGTTATCTTCCATATCAAGTATAGCTACATCGTTTTTAAAGATTTCTTTCATCAGACGTTATTCTTTTATTCTCTAGCTGACGTTTTACTTGTTGCCTGCAATCCCACTAGATATATTTATAGCCCCTTAAGAATAAGTTAAACTCAAATGAATAATTTGAACGCGAAGATTGACAAAAAGGTTACAGTTAATTATTCAGAAAGGGAAAAGAATGCAACAAACAATTTGGTTCAAGTAAGGCCACCAGGAAAGAAAAATTGCAGATGCATATAAAAAAATATTGTAAATTTTAGACATAAAAGATAAATTGCGAAAGAATTTAACGCAATAAAGGTTTCAAAGGCATTACATATAATAATTTCAGATTATTTGTAGAATTTTAAAATTGACGACTTCAATGATATGCAGATGTTCAGTCGATATGACATATTTTATCCCATCAATTCAAATCGTATCAAAATAAGTATCAGTGAATGGTACATGCTAATTATTGATAGAAATAGCAAACTAATATTCCAAGTACCACATTAAGCGTTTATTACTTTTCCCAATACTTAGATATCTTTTAAGTTATTGAAGGTGAAAAATATGTTGACACGCGGAAAACCTTTGTTTAAAGTACACTGCCGGGCACCGTAAGTGTAATACCCTGAAGAAAGCATTTAAATAACATGAAATTTACAACATGCATTAGTGGAGGTGAGATATTCAAATTATCGCGCCTGTGGCGTCACTTCAAAGCGTTATGAAATATTTCAAGTTCTGCAATTTTCTCTTATAATTAAAAAAAAAAACTATCAATTGTGCTTTGTAGAAATCAGCAATCATTTTTTATCAAGCATCCAAGTTCAACAGGAGAAGGATAGTGGCCTACCGAGATTGTGAATTGTCTTTCAGAGAAATCGGTAGTCGTATTAGACGAAATCAAACAACTGCAATACGGATGTGCTCGCTGGATTCAGGAGGGTACGACGGACCGACGTGTTCTATCGCATCCACCCGAGTGCATAACTTTACGTGATAACAGGGGAATTGTGAGCACGGCACGGATCTCTCAGCCACATCACAAACCATAGCATAGCACATTCAGTTAATAACGCATCATCCAGTGTCTATGCTGTAAATGGCGTGGAATCATAAGCGCACTGGTCTGTCCGCAAGGTATCCAGTGCTTCATCTACACTTGACGCAGAGTTGAATACGTCTCAGCTGCAAATGGCGCAATGAAAGAAGGATGTGGATGGCAGAACGGAAAAGAAATTGTTTTTAATGACTAGTCAGGCTTCTGTCACTACGATTGTCGCATTCGAATCTGGAAACACCGTGGAGTTAGGACAGCTGAGTTATGCACCGCCACGCTGGTCCTGGACCGGGTATTATGTTTTGGGGTGGTATTGGATATCACTCTCTCACTCCTCCAGTAAGCCCTGACGGTAGATTAAACAGCCTGAGCTACATGTCCGAGGTTTTGGAGCCAGTTGTCCTTTTTTACTTTAAGAGCTTGCCCACAGACATATTTCAACAGGATAATGCGCGACCACACGTGGCACGCATTGTCTAAGGATTTTTCGTCAATCGCCAAATTTAATTGCTTTTCTGACTGGCTCGCTCTTCGGATCTTTCTCCGATAGAAAACATGTAGTCCATGGCCACTGGACGATTGACCCAGATATCACTTGCCACCACCCCAGATCAACTTTGGCAACGTGTGGAAGCTGCTTGGTCTGTTGTACCCCAAGAACGCACCTAAAGCCGCTTTGAATCAATGCTGAGGCATTTGGCAGCGGTGATCTCCAACAATGGCGAATACTCTTGCTACTGTGATTTTGACAGGAACCACACTTCACAGAAGTCTATAAATTTAATCATTTCATACCTAATCAATATGTTAATTACAAAATAAATTATTTTGTGATATTTCAAAGGTGTTGCAATTTGGGTGGCTAGCAGTATATATAATAAAATTTCCTTTGATTCCTCGTTAAAACTACTCTAATTTTCGATTATTCTTGCTCTTGAAAAAACACAATATGCTTGTACTTCTGCATATCAAAGCTGAAAATTTCTATGAATTGATCAAGATAAATGCAAATCTTTGTATTCTAATGTCTAATATAAAATTCGATGCTTTTCATAAGCAACTCCCTGGAAGTAATAATGTTCCACGCTAAATATAATTGGTGATGTACTCACAGTTCACTCTTAGGATAGTTTATATGTTAAAATGTTTCATAAATCGCATGTAATTTATGCAATTAAATGAACAGTTAAATGAACAAAATGAATTTATGTAAATAAATGAATGAGTGATTGCTCGTAGTATGTAATCATGAGCATACTATATGTAAATTAATCTAATTAATAACAAGGTGGGAGTATTAAGCATCGTAATTTCGTCATGCTGTATAATTTTCTTACATGTAAGGACATGTAAGAAAATAAACAGTCAAACAGAAACAAAAAATCATGTTAGATCATTTAAATTTAAATAAGCTTGCGTGAATAATAATTGGAATGGGGATATTTACAATTCAGACCTATTACATGATAAAAATTGCATTTGTCTGCAAAGTAGCATCTGTTAGAGATGTATTTTTTTTATTTATATAAGAGATAGTTTTCTTCATAAAGATACAGCTAGTTCCATTTTATTATACTATCCTATTTTCCACGTCTCTTTCATCATAAGATCTTTTTATATTTTTATTTTATTAATATTATAACAATATTTTTTAGTTCTGGAGGCTACAAAATATTACTACAAACAGGGCCGGCGCTAGGGGTGGTGGGCAAGCCGGGACCCTGCCCGGGGCGGCAACCTTAGGGGGCAGCAAATTGGCCCTAAAATTAAATTTCTCAAACTTTTAAACATTTTCTCTTTCTAGAATAATTGAGTTTTGACCCATGATATACTAAACTTTTTTGTTTAAAATGAATCATATTTTTATGCATTAAGATATTTGGAATCAAACCCCTAACACCCTGTATATATACAGGGTGTTTTTTAAACATACAGCAAAAATTTGTTTCGAAGATACAAGGCGAACAAAATTTTTGACAATATAACATTTTATTACCAAAAATTACAGGTAAAGTTTTTTAATTTACAAGAACTGTTGAAAATAATGACCTCCAGCTAGAATAAGAATGCAAGAAATTTAATGATTTTAAAAATTATAAAAATGGATTTGACGAAAACTATGTTCGCCCTGTATCTTCGAAACAAAGCGGATTCACAAAAATTATCAAAGAACAAAATTTTTTTAGAATAGTCCAGGGAACAAACCCTTGAATTTTTGGCGTATGTTTAATAAACACCCTGTATATATTAATAATGTATGAACTTTTAACTATTTGAAATGTCAAAATATTTCAAATGCAAGAAAACTCACAAGTATAAGAAATTTCCACTTAAAAATAGCTTAAAGAAATATTTTTTTTATTATAATTTAATCAAAGGGACATGGTAATAGAATTTTTAACCGTGTGTCTTAATTTGTCGAAATATGTATGAATACGAAGGCGGGCGCGAAAAATCAGTCCTGACAAGCTTTACACCGTGACTATAAAATGGAAAAGTGTAGTCCCATTGTTTTATTTATGAAATAATTGCCTTGCAGATTGGTTGCTAGTAAAATAGAGTGCTATATTTTACAATTAATTACTATTTACCGCGCCTTTTTAAACTTGTGTTGTGACGTTGTGTTACAAAAGTAAGGTAAGTAGAATAATTAAAAAATATTCAGTCTTTATCAAGAACTATTTAAATAGCTTCTACGGGATGTTTCTTTTTGAACGATATTTTTTTTTTGTTTTTTATGTTTGTCCGGCGATTACTTCGGCATATCTCAACCGATTTAATTTTTTTTTGTCTGATAAAGTATGATACCGGATTGGTAAGTAAAAAGGTGGTTTAAAATGCCATTCCCTAATTTAGGGGGAAACATTTGGGGATTGATAAAAATTATAGGTTTCCGAAAGTAATAAAAAATTGATATGAATAAAGCCACTGGAAATCCAAATAAAATGCCTTTGGTGCTTGTACTTCTTTATAGGGTGAAAAATATTTTTTTTTTTTATTATTTCTGATTAAATCGGTTTCCTTTACTTATTTTAAAAATATATGGATTTAATTTACATTACTGCAGTAAAGTTGGTTATAAATAATTTTAAACTTTTTAGTGCTTTTTTTTTCTTTTTAATCTCGGTTCTGTTTTTTTTTTTTAATTTTTATTAAAATAGTTTTTATAGTTTTTAAAAATCATCCGATAGAGAATAGATACTTTAATCCTTTGGTATAAACCACGGTCTCTATAAAATTGTTTACAGAATTTAATATTTTATATTATGCTCAAAAAATATAATATAATTTGCTTTTTAATTTAAATTTAAATAAGTTTGATAAATTTGTTGGCTTTGTTTAGGGTAGAGTGATAAAGAATAGATTGTAATCTATGGCTGACATGTAGGTTTTATTCAAACTTAATTATAAAGTGCTTTTTTACATTTTACCTTAAACAATGTCGCCAGAAAAATACTCGCAAAAGCCTTTATTTCGTTTAAATAAAACACAATGATTTCTTTTTAAACATTTTCTTAATTTTATTTGCGTTTGTTTTTAGAATGGCTGATGGACGTAAAAATTATCGGGTGCTCATTATAAAAGAAAAAGAGTCGAAAAGCAAGTTCAAAGTCAAAAACAGGCTGGAAGTCTGTTAGGTTATCTACAAGGAATAAAAAGAAATGATGACAACACAGGAATATTAGAAGCTGCTTCAAATCTTAATTATGAAGCCAGTGCTAATCAATATACCGATATTGCTAAAGTGGAGCTTACTCCAGAAACATACATAGAATCTACTCCAGAGACGTCCACTGAACCTACTCCAGGGACGTCTACTGAAGAAACTCTAGGGACGTCTACTGAACCTACTCCAGGGATATCTAAAGAAGAGGCACTTGGTACAAGAATAAATTCAGATACGAGTTCCTGGCCAACTAGCTTATCAAAAGCAGAAATATATTTTTTTGTAAAAGGAGGACTACCTCAACTATTAAAAGAATACAGTTTACCGTATAATTATACCGGTCGAAGATTTAGCGCTCTTCATTATTTGAGAAATATGAAAAATGGTGAAAAAGTCATGCGTAACTGGTTAGTTTATACAACTACTAAAGACTGTGTTTATTGCTTTTGCTGCAAACCTTTTGGTTCTACTTTAAGTTCCCTTTCTATTGGAGGTTTTAAAGATTGGAAGCACCTGGCTAAGACTTTGAATCAACATGAAACCTCTAAAATACATATCGAAAGTCAAAGGTCTTGGATTGAATTAATTCAAAGAATACAGTACTCTAAAATGATTGACAGTCATTCACAAAGACTTATTACCGCAGAAATAAATTATTTGGGCGAGGTGCTTCTACGAATTGTTTCAACTATAAAAATGCTTGCTCAAAATTGTTTAGCCCTCCGAGGTACAAATGACAAACTTTACGATTTCGGTAACGGTAATTTTTTACAAATTATTCAATTACTTGCTCAGTTTGATCCAGTAATGGAAGAGCATATCCGCAAAGTGCTTAAAAAAGAAGCTATAGTGCACTATCTCGGAAAAGAAATTCAAAATGAATTGATTATTATTTTAGCTGAAAATATAACATCTCATATTATTACTTATATTAAAAAAGCTAAATATTATTCAATAATTCTAGATTGCACTCCTGATATCAGCAAAATCGAGCAAATGACAGTTTTAGTAAGGTATGTATCCATTGACAAGGCCAATCCCAAGGAGATTTCCATTAAAATTAATGAAAGCTTTTTAGGCTTTCTTCCGGTTGAAAGATCGACTGGATATGAACTTTTAGCTCTAATACTTAAAAGACTTGAAACATTTGGATTGAATTTGCAGGATATGACGGGACAGGCTTATGATAATAGGGCCAACATGAGAGGCAGTAAATCGGAAGTACAATCTAGAATAAATGCGTTAAATCCAAGAGCATTTTACCTTCCATGTATCAGCCACTCATTAAACTTGGTAGTTAATGACGTGGCAAAAGCATCCTTCGAAGCCGCCAATTTTTTTTAATATAATCCAAAAAATATATATTTTTCCTCATCAACTTTTCGATGGACCATATTATTAAAATATGTTTCCGGACTTACTTTGAAACCTCTAACTGATACTCGTTGGGAAAGCCGAATAGATGCATTAAAACCACTAAGGTATCAATTAGGAGGGATATACGATGCTTTACTTGCTGTTTGTAATAACTCGGAGGTTGACAACTCTATAAGAGTTGAGGCTTCTGGACTATTAAGTTGTGTTAAACAATTAAAATTCTTATGCTGCATTGTAATTTGGTATAAAATCTTAAATTGTATCAATCCTATAAGCTCTTGCAGACAAAAGACTATGATTTACCATCTGCTATGGAGCTCTTGAAAAATTGTAAAGATTTTTTCAAGGATCTTAGATCGGACAGAGCCTTTAATGAAATGCTTTGCGATGCTCGAGAACTCGCAGACGAAATTGCCATATCAGCTAATTTTGAGCTCAGCCAGCCATGTCATAGAGTTCGAAGAAGGAATGTTAATTTCGACTATGAGGCATAAGATGATCCAATAGAAGATCCTGCTTTGAAATATAAGGCAAAATTTTGTTTTTTTGCATTAGATAAAACTATCAATGCACTAAAATCCAGGTTTGATTTGATCAGTACCCACAGCAACTATTTCCAATTTTTATACAATATTTCTGATTTAAAAGATATTCCTAAAAACGACATTATAAAGTATTGTAAAGATTTAGAAACAGTGTTGACTGATGGGAATTCATCCGATATAAACGCGCTTGACTTGGCAGACGAGATAGTAGCTGTTTTGGCTTTGCTAAACAAAAAAGTAAGTCCAGTTGAGATTTTAAAATTCATATCGAACCTGGATTTTGCTCCAAATCTTGGTATACTTTTAAGAATATTGCTGACTCTCCCAATAAGTGCGGCAAGTGGAAAAAGGAGTTTCTCCAAATTAAAATTAATTAAAAAAATTTTTACGCTCCACAACTACCGAGGATCGACTAAACGGCTTAACAATAGCCGTCGAACATGACCTGGCTGAAAAAATTAATGTTAAAGAAATTATAAAACACTTTTCAGAATTAAAAGTGAGAAAAAAAAAACACTTGTAATTTCAACACTCGGATTGAATGTATTTTTAATATGTAATAAAGTTTTTATATTTAGTGGTTTTATAATTTGTTTTACTTTTTTTTTAAATATCTATTCTGTATTTTATAATTATGCACCAGAAATGACTCTTTCCTTTTTTTTCTGCGCAACCCTAATTTTTATTTAGTGCCAAATAAATAAATTAGTATTTTTTTTGCTAATCAAAACTTCAACATCGCTGATGATTGCAATTTTCTTACTCGTTTTATTTTACCATTAATCGTGGAAAGGGCTTAAGTTGGCTCTTAATTTTTGTTATAAAGGGGCGGCATTTTACCTCTTTGCCCGGGGCGGAGAAGCTGCTAGCGCCGGCTCTGCTACGGAGCAGAGATAACAATAAGGAGCAGAAAGATGAAAAGTAAGTAAATGACGGTGATGAAAAGCAGACTTACTTTTAAATGAAATAAAATTAAAACAAGTTTTGTTAACTTTTCAAGTTAATCTCAGAAAGGTAGTATTCAACATTCAATTAGAATAATGTATTTTGTAAGGGTAAATTGGAAATATTTTAATTTATGTACACTGATTCATTATATATCTTAAATCTTCAATGCTACGTAGATTAACGGCAAAACTATACTTTGGAGAACTTTGCTATTTTTTTTTTGGCTCTATTCCTGTTGGCGCTAGTTATAGTGCTAAAAGGTATGGTTAAACATAAAAAAAATAACGCAACGTCTACTGGATTTACAAAATTCTAAAAACTATAAAACAATCAGAGCCACGGTTGGATCTAAACCAATAAGAACACTATTCGGTTTT
The DNA here is from genome assembly GCA_026290005.1 of Latrodectus geometricus. Taxonomy (NCBI): domain Eukaryota; kingdom Metazoa; phylum Arthropoda; class Arachnida; order Araneae; family Theridiidae; genus Latrodectus; species Latrodectus geometricus. Next base: position 39,794 of record JAPDSC010084277.1, on the reverse strand, counting down.
GCCCAGCTTGGCGATCAATCACGATTACAACTCGGCGAGAATCAAAGGGGCACCTTAAAATATAGTCTAAGCAGATTAACTTTTCCTTTTGTCTATAAATCAATTAAAAAAAAATTTACTGCTACATACAGTCGAGAAAACCTCAATAACAAGGAAAAATTTTTTTTAAGAAAATTGTAGATTGGTGTATCAATGAGGTACCACTATAAACATGCAAAACAGATTTATTTTAAAGAGATCCTTACAACACGGATGGTCAAACCTTTTCGATCGCAGGCCAAAAATAAGAAAGAGAAAAGTTTAAAAGGCCTAGATAAACTTTTCTAATATTTTAAAAACAATATACCAATATTACAAGTCAAATATGTTAATGACATGTATGAAATTGCGATTTCAATTTTAAAAGTTCTTTATATTGAGGTTCGAAGTGAAATGTATTGATTCTAAAGAAAGAGGCTAAATGCTCATATGTCAGTCAACTTCTGAGACTATTCTTTCTAAGGTTCATAGTTGAGAACACTAGTTCACATATATAAGATGAAGTCAACAACACATTATATGGAATGAGATCAAATTTGGGAAACTTACTTAGATAAGGATTTGTAAAACTCTTATTTTGGCAAATTTAGAAAACAACTCTTGAGAAGATTATTATATTACAACTCAATTAATTCAAGCTGAAAATCTAATTTCACTGTTTCACAATTTACGTTGAAAGGCATGGTAAAAATATCTAATTCTGTTTGAAAGGCACTGATACCTTGAAATCTTCATTCGAACTGAATATGCGGTTTCTTCAAAACATTTTCATAGTTCTTATACTTCTTTTCCTTTATTCAGGGCATTGAATTTAACATTAGGAAATAAGAAAAGTCATTCTTAGCTAGATGCCCAGCAAATAGATTCAGTTTCAGTACTGTAAACTTTAATACGGGCTTTGATATCGTAGATAAATTGATTAATCCCTTGCATCTTAACATACTAGTTGCTCATATGACAAAATAGATCTGTGAAAAATGCCAAGTCCAAAAGTCATTTCTGTATCTTATAAGGTTTCACACTCCGTGGAACATTGTTTCTTGTGGAAGAATCATACAATGAAGTCTTTCAGCTGCAAAACATGCTCAAAAACACATCTTGCAATAAGCATTCTGACCAATTCAGATTACACGATCAGAAGAAACTTCGAAATTGCCTTTGAGTACACCCTCGAGATTAAATAGTATTTAAAAGATTCATGACTGATTCTCCAGCATGGGTTTCATATTCAAGGCAGATTTACACAAAGGATCTTGATGTATAACACAATGTAGGAAAACACTGTTTCTGGGATAGTTTTGATTAAAGAGTCCAAGAAATCCAGCTTTTTTCCTTTCATATTTGGTGCTTCATTGGTCCTAATATTACAAGTATTTGTCATAGGCAGTTTCTAAGTTAAAAGCCTTTTCTTAAATACACGGAAAATATAACCCGTTGTAGTCCTTTTAAAGAAAGCGGTTGGTTGGGTTTTCTGGCGCAAGGTCCTTTAAAGAAAGCATTCACTCGTTGTTTCCTTATATAGAAAACAAAAACTTTAGTTAACTCACTTGTGCTCTTTTCCCTCAACAAAGGAGATCTTAAAAAAATGCAATTTCAATTTCATTGCTACCGTAAAACGTCAACTATTATCACTCACAAGAACGAAGTACGAAAATAAATTATAAATCAGAATTCGAAGTGGACTCTAGAAAACGATTTCGTATTTATTGGATTCGCTATATGATTGTAACTATGAAAAAATTATACTAAATGAAAGGATTGACGGAAGCTAAATAATGCTGAATTAAACTATATACTGAAAAGCTAAAAAAGAATAAAATTCCATGCAATAGCTCATAATTTAAGCAGAAATTATTTACACCAGGATTTGAACATAAGAAAGTGTACGAATTCCTTACATCGCGCAGAATAAGGCACAGGGGAAAGTGTGACCATGATCAGTATAAATGTTTTATCGAGTGAAAAAAAAAATTTTGGGATGACAAGTAAAGTGTTGGGAATCTTCTGCTTGGTCTTTACTTCTAAATCAGTGATTCCCAAAGTGGTCTATATCGACCCCTAGGGGTCTTTGACAACCTGCAAGGGGTCTACGTCAGCGAAAAAAAATTTGGGGGTCTATGAAAGGAAAATGGGGGTCCACTATAGTGGATCTCAACACATACACTGATAGTACCTATTTACTTACATCATACTATCTTATAATATCAAAACATATACATTATTTATAAAAGTACCTATGAAGTAAAAAATTTATTATATATGTTTATAAAATTGTGGAAGTTGTAGGATGTTGGTATTCGCTTTGTGGTAGCAATACATTTTGAACTTGTAAAAACCTGAGAGTCGCAGTCTCAGAGCTTCGCTACCTTGCACTGACTTGTTCAATCCGTCACTATATAAATACGAATATGGGACAAATACGTTTATTTGTTTCCTGAATCTTGAAAAGGAAAGTGCTAAGAAAATATTTTAAAAAATATAAACAGATAGTATATCACTCAAATTATAGTGAGTCAGTGTTATTTTGTTTGAGAGTGCTGGAGAAAAGTAAGTACATTATTTTTCATTAAATTTAAATTTTGTACCCGTAGTTAGCAAAGATAGATAAATTACTTTAGTTATTAGTAGTTTAATATTCAATCATGCAAAATTATACGAGTACCCGTCAATAGTTTCTTTTTGAAAGTTTTAGCAATCGGTATTATAGTTACAGTACAATATCCGTAATTAGAGCTAATTGTTGCAAAAAGATATTCGAATTATGGAATGTTTTCGGAAAATCAAAAAATATTTTTAATATACAGCTGCTGGATTTTTTGTCTTATTTCAATGATTTAATTTTGAACACAGATGACTGACGCCATGTCCGAATCTAAAAAGAAATGTAGACAGTACAGTGTTGATTATTTGAAATTTGGCTTCATTACATCATTGCCGGACAAACAATCGCCTATGTACCTTTTATGCAACAAAGTTTTGGGCAATGACGTTATGAAACCATCTAAACTGCAAGATCATCTGAGAAGATGCCACCCTGATAAAACAGAGAAAGATTTGAAATACTTTCAAACACTCAAAGATAAACTTCCGAAGAGACCTACACTGGACAGAATGTTCGCTTCGACGTCACAAAGAAATGATGATGGTTTGCGGGCATCTTACAATATCTTGTTACTTATAGCAAAATCCGGAAAACCGCATACTATCGGAGAGAAGTTAATTTTGCCAGCCGTTGAAGAGGTTTTAAAAACTGTTTTACACAAACCTGGATCTGATATCATTAGAAGAATTCCCTTAAGCAACAATACTGTTGAAAGACGTATTGATGAAATGAGTTCTGATATTGAAAGCTTTTATGTAATTATTTGCAAACGACCCATTTCTCTGTACAACTGGACGAGTCAACTTTACCCGATAATGCAGCATTATTATTGGCATATGTTCGTTTTATTATGAATCAAGAAATCTACGAAGAACTGCTCTTCGCAAGAACTTTGATAACCGACACTAAAGGTGAATCAATATTTCATGTTTTGAAGGATTACTTCATTGAAAAAGCAATTCCTTTATCAAATATAATATCAGTAGCTACAGATGGAGCTCTTGCTATGGTTGGACGTTATCGTGGATTTATAAGTACTTAAAACAAAATGTGTCAGGGGTGTTAGCAATACATTGCGCCATCCATCGACAACATTTAGTTGCTAAAAATTTGAGTGTTAGATTGCATACCTCACTTCATTTAGTCATTGATGCAGTAAACCGAATCCGAAGCAACGCGTTGAATACGCGGTTATTTGCGCAGTTGTGTGAAGAAAATGACGAACACTTTCATCAATTACTCCTTCACACTGAAGTACGCTGGCTGTCGAAAGGCTTATGTTTGACAAGATTTTTTGCACTTTTTGAGACTATTTCAGAATTTCTGGATACTAAAGATAAAATTTTAAAAGAAAATTTAATGAAGAGGAAAACAGACATCACCTATTTAACAGATTTGTTTACAAAATTTAATATGGTTAATTTTCAATTACAAGGCGACAGTTTAAATTTGTTTAAAACAAAGTCCATCTTATCAGCGTTTCTTGCCAGAGTTAAACTAATGAAGCAAAATATTGGACGGGGCAAATTTTCTCAGTTCCCCAATTTGTCACAGACAAGCTGACAGGAAGACGACGCTTCAACTTACGTTCAACATTTAAATGCCCTCTATTCAGATTTTGAATCTAGGTTTGAGGATATTTTGACTATGGTAACACCACCGTGGATAATTGGTGACATATGGTGACATAGAAGAAACGAATGTCACAATGCAAGAGGAACTGACTGAACTAAGTACAAACGAAGAACTTAAGGTTCAGTTTAAAAACGGATATCAGCAATTCTGGCTGCAAAACAACATACCCGTTACTTATCCCGTATTATGGAATATAGCGAGGAAATTTTTAATTTCCTTTCCATCGTCATACCTAGTGGAAAGGGGGTTCAGCGCTGTTACCCCATCTCCTAACGAAAAAAAGAAACAGACTGGACATCATTAGCCGGGGAGATTTAAGATTAACCCTTACAAAATGGACGCCAAATGGTGATAATTTATTATTAAAGCATCAGGTTCATCCTTCTCACTAAAAATATTGACTTATTGCTTATGTTATTTTATTTATAGTTTATTTTATGTTACGTATATTTTACATAACAGATACAAAATTTTATTTTAAGTAGTTTTAATTTAAATTCAATTAATAAATGTATAAATTAACACGTGTTTTTACTTTAAGTTTTTAACACTAAACTTCACTACAGTTAGAAATTTACAGGAAATCAATATCAAGTAAGTAGGGGATCTACCCAACACGGAAAAACATGGCAAGGGGTCTACAACACAAAAAAGTTTGGGGAACTCTGTTCTAAATTAAGAAGAGCCCCACCAGGCTGCTTTCACCTTACTGGTAGAGCCCACATCAGGGTAAAGTACAGGGGGTATACGGGTGCAACAATAACAAAATTTCACAATGAGAGGAAGATATGCAGCTAATGAAAGAAAAATAATATTACAAGATATATTATACTAAATTTAATTGGCATTTCAAGCAAATAATCAGCCCAAAGATACGGGAAATATTTGATTCTATATAAAATAAAAGTTGAGTCATTGGACATTGAGGAAATAAGGATGGAAAAATTCTTAAACGTTGAGCACTTGGTGAAAAGGTTCTTATTTGTATGGCCGCAGATTGAATGGACACATCAAAAGATTTTGTACTTACTTTTTTACTTTGGAAAATCTTTATTACTTTAAAAATTGGCTACATCCGTAACTTACTATACGCGAAATCTGTTTACAATTTCGGATGCTATGATTTTAATACAAATCTATGTCACATTAGTTTGGCCGGGAACTCGCGGGTCTCTGGAAATTTTATGTTTAGTGGAGTACATAAATATTTGAAATAAAAATTGTAGAAATTAATAACATGCTGGGGCGTTCGTAATGGACAAAACAGAAATAATAAAACGTTTAATTAAATTGAAATTGCTAAAAAATACAAGTTAAATAATCTGAAACGAAATCTTTATAAGTGGACACAGTATAATTTGCTACTCTTGATTTACGATTTGCTATACTATCGAATTTCAAGCAAATCAAAATATTTTCCTGCCAAATGATTGGTATAATAATGAGCCGTCCAAAAATTAACAACCTGTTTTTTGCGTTTAATTTGTGAATTAATGAATATAGAAACACTAAATTCAGATGACGAGTTTAGTAAACAGGTACACATTGATTGTAACATAGAAGTTTTACATAAGGCAAAAAGAAATTTACAAAAAAAAGCAATCACGCTGGACGAGTCCATTCTTGAAGGGGAAAAAAAAGTTTTATGTGTTGTTAATATGTTATAGAAATATTACAAAATGGAGTTTAATAAAGAATATGACCGCTCCTAGTCTACTAACATTGGTGACATCGACTTCACAAATTGTCAGTTAAGTTCTTTATTACCGAAATGGGAAGAGAAGACCGTACATGGAGTAAGCTGCTTTGCAGTTCTAGAGAGATTGGAATTGAACTTAAAGCCGCAACCTGTCTACCAAGATAGCTCCACAGATGCTCTATAGGATTCAGGTGGGGAGATCGTTGCAGATCTCAAGACCCTGATGATATTACTCAACAACTATAGTTCGATAAGATCGTGCATTATCATACAACAGAATGAAATCATTGCTAATTGCACCGACATAAGGATGGCTGGTTGTTAGGGTTTTGCGGTGCAAGGCCCTAAAAAATGACAAGCTGCGCCAAAAATTAAATATTAAAGAGAAGTTTTTACAACTTTTAAACAAAACCCAAACTCAACATTAAAAAGTTAAAATAAAAAAATAAATGCATATCTTTCATTTAAAATCTAAATAAATATAAATAGTAAAATGAAAGTAAAAATAAAATTCATAAAATTTAGATGAACTGGAGAAAATCAATTGCCCTTAAGAAGGCAAGAAGGTTTCAGTGGGGTGACTCCCCACTGAATCATACATGGTTAAAAAGTTTGTTGCAAAAAATTTAAAACTGTTAACGGTAAAATCAGGGCATAAAATTGAAATATGAAAAACAGTATTTGGTTCATCACACGTTTCACACCATGGATTTAATTCCCTTAAAAATAGATGTCTATGTCTTAAAGGTGTGTGTCCGATACGAAGGCAAGTTAATCTAACATCTGCTCTTCGTAACGATAAAACTGATGATGGGATGAGGTATGGAAAGATGTCACACATTTTTTGGAGACCTACATAATCCAGAACTTCTGCCAGAATAAATGAACAATTTTTTTTACAACCCTTCTTACGTCGAGAAGAGGAACAGCTGAATATAGTAAAGATGATGCAGTTTTAGCAGCTGCATCATCCTTTTCATTTCCCTCTAGACCAACATGACTTGGGATCCAACAGTTTTCATATCTTGCCTGACATATGGATTAAAGATCTCATTCCGAAATCTCACAGTTTCCCCTAGAGCGCATGCAAATCAGTGTGACAACCGAGAGATATCTCTACCCAAATTGATGGGTATCTGGTGCTTTGTTACCATTCTATATCATCACACGTCCCGAATAGTTGACCCGTATTAATATGGTTTAAATTAAAAACACAGGAAACCTGTATTTTTGTCCAACATAAGCAGCACTTTATTTCGTCAGGTGAGGGGATATACACAAATTATCACACAACATAGAGACCTGCATTGAGGAAGCCGTGTTCACATCGTACTCGTGGATATTCTTCTGCCTGATGATATATAGTGGTTTGCAACAAGTTGATGCACAGAAATGCTTCGGAACTAAGTAACTATTAAACGATCTTCTGCTAGTGTAGCTCGTGATCAGTCTAGAACTTGTCTTCAGGACATAGGATCTTCGGTTTGATATTGATGAGATTGTAGAACATATCGAATCACTTAACAGCATCAGTTTGAGATAGCCCCATTCCTATCCATCACACTGTCCGTAACCCTAAAGAATCGGACAAACAGCTTCGCTGAGACATTGCGAAACACCACTAACTATTGTCAACGAATCTGCTAACAATATTTGAGAATTTAATAAAGTTACACGTGTAATTACGAAAACCTGGTGTTTGCATATTCTTCTCACTCATATATACCTGTTTTTTCCATCAAAAAAATGGGAGTAAGCATTTTTGTATAAATTTACAATTTTTTTTTATCATTTATAAAAACTATAAATTTTATTGTCAGTGTCATTTTTTTTTTGGTGAACTTCAAAAAAAACATGTTTTTTTTTTATTTTTTGGAGGCCAGTGTACAGCAAAACCCTGTAAAAAAAAAGTACTTTGTATGTCAAATGACGTGCATCAGGATTTTTTCCCGGCAAATATTTTATAAAAAAAAAGATAACAGTTAAAGAGATACCAGTAAATTTGCTGAAAATGCATAGGATGAAATTAAAAGTATATAATTCTCACCTCATACGATTCAAGTATGGCTCCGACTAAGATACCGAATTTAATGCAACTATTATAAAAAATATACAGCAGATATATATAGATCACTGAGACTGAAAAGTGTAGACTACCTTGCGTGCAGCAGGCAAAACGAAAGAAGATATGGTGTATTTGTTGCAGTTCATTCCTCCTCTTAAACACGAATATTATAAAAATTAAATAGAAATCGACATGACAGAAAATCAAACACAACTAAAGAAAGAAATTGTTTAAATTGATTCATCAATATAAATGAAGTAATATTCATATTGAAGCATGGTAGCGTTCCCGCTAACTAGCACTGGATGTTCGATCCTGGGCAGCGCAAGATTGAATCAGCCATTCATCCCTTCAGTGGGTCAATAAAACTGAGCATACTTGGAAACTAAATACCGAGAGTTAGGCTGATCACCTAATGGGGACATAAGCTTTGCACTCTTAGGTCCTCAGTCATGAAAACTGAAAGACCATGCATGGGTTGTTGCGCCACTGAGTTATATTAAATGCTATTATTATAATGTATCATTGATAAAACAGTTATTATCATTTTGCTAAAATCTTTAATAGAACTATCTTATATTTTCCACATGTTGTTACATAAAAGATGCATACGCAATAATGAACAAACTACATAATATTTAAAAAATTTTAATTGAATTTTTAAAACACTATATACTATCTTAATTTTCTCAACTTCTTGCTTCATAGAGTCGATCGATTTAGTAACTGTGGTATCCATGTAGATTTTTATTTGTGGCGTAATTATATTTACTAATGATTTTAAATAATGAAATTGATAGAAAACTTCATCCAGTGTAAAACTTAAATATTCTATTTAAGTGTAAGAGAAATCAGTCAAAACACACGCTACCTTTGTAACATTAATTTTAAAAACCTTATATTTAATCCGAATATAGTATAATACAAATTAAATATTGAAATTTGTAAGAAGTTTCATAATAAATATTGAAATTGCATGCATCATTATTATTGAAGTAAAAATTTATGAATGCTTAGTATTATAGCTACAGAGAATGTAAAAAAATTGGAGTGATACACCTATTTATTAACATATTAAACCACAAAAATATCAAAAATTTCAAAAATGTAAAAATATTTGAAATTTCACTTACGATTTCATTTCGTACATTTTCATAACAGCTCTAGGATAGTAAGTAATGTGGTACCCAGAAATCTCATCCATGAAAGAATGAAAACATGAAAGAAAAAAAAAAATTTAAAAATTTTTATGAATATTTTTTAAATCATAAACATGTTATAATATTGTCAACAAAAATACTTAACTAAACAAGTAAAATAAGTAAATATTACTTCATTTATTAAATTTTTTAAAATAATGTACACCTAAATAATACTAAAGACGATTAGAATATATTCATTCATAAAATTATTTCAACAAATGCCATTAGAATATATTAAGTAATTTGTTCATTTAACCGATGTTTGATCGGAAACGGTCAACTGAATTAAAAATTTGAAACCCCGATAGTGTATTCCTTTCTCCCGCCCACTTAAAACGCATTTTTGTATAATATATATACAGGTTGATTCTAAAATGATTTTAAATTAAGAGGGGTGATAGTACCCATCCATACAAGCAATAATTACATAGGAACATAGGGCCGCATTCCATTCTGAGGCAGAAAAGAGGAAAGTAGAAACGAATCAAGAATCACGAAATTACCGTATGCAAATTTCCGCAGAGAAGAAGCAGCATTTTGTTTTTATTGGTCACCGAAAAAAGCCAATCAGAGTAGACGTTGTCTTTAAAAACGGCGCAACATCATCGCTTCAAGTATTATCTGGATAACAATGCTCGAAAAAGTTTCGTGAAGATCTGGGCAGTATCCGTGTTGATAATCTGGTATGCCCTTACATCATGCCAAACCGTTTGACAGGTGCAGTTCTTACCAAATCTTCTTGGAACAGGTGCTTCCCACTTTATTGCAAGCTCCCACTCCCCATCTAGAGAGACATGTGGTTTATGCACGATGGAGCCCCAGTACATTTTTCTATCACGCCCCGTACTTTTTTGAATGCCACATACCCCGCACGATGGATTAGACGTAACGGTCATGTGGCTTGGTCTCCTGGCTCACCAGACCTCAAACCACTGGACTTTCCTTTCAGCGGGTATATGAAATCTTTAGCGCACGAGAGGCCTGTGACTCAGCTGAAGATCTCGTTTCTAGAATCGTTGAAAATCAATCGACAAAATTAACACTAAAAAATTGACAAATTGAACATGACAAGAATCGATAAAATTAACATGATACCAGGAATCTTCGAGAGGGTGCGCCAGTCGTTCCTTTGCCAGCGTCAACTGCCAACGAAACACGTGATCGGAATTTTGAGCATTTGCAGCGAGGTTTTCACCAAACAAAAAATATATAATTGGGATTAGTCATTAATAATTTATACTGTTAAAAAAAAAAGCAAAAAGTTAATTTGCTAGCGAAAAATTAGTTGTACATAAAATGTTTGCACATGCGAAATGATATTCCCCCATAATTTATAAAAGATAATAAATGTTAAGAATAAATCTAAAATTAATTTTTAACTGATATCATACCAGGCAAACGTAAGAAAATTTGAAGCATAATGTTACTATAATTTTACTGCAGTGAAAATCAAATTTGAACAACTTGAAGCGAAACAAGAAAGTTTACACAATATAAGTTATGAATAATTATTCTTTTAAAGTATACTACCTTTATGTAGATAATATGCAAAAATCATGATTGTTGATTTTACATATTATCTATATAAATGTAGTATTTAAAGGTAAGAAAACTTTATAAGATTTTTAGAACTTTTTAATGTATCATTTTTCTGAAATTTTTAACGAATCGTTTATTAAACTTGTCGATTTCATTTCAAATTATTAAACTTAAATAAATGAATTAATTTCAAATCATAAAAATAAAACTGGAAAAATATTTATATTTTTTCCATTTAAATTTAAGGATGTATTTTGAAAAGCTTAAATGTGGGGTGTGAAAGGTTTAAAAATTAGCTCAAACAATTATACGTAAAACCTAACTATTATTTGATAAAGGCATGACAAATTACACTCACATTATTCTCTTTGTAACCTTGAAATAATTAACGACCATTGACAAATATTTTATTAATATTTGATTATTGAATTTTCTTTTCTTTTCAATATTTGTGAATCATTATTTAAAACTTATTTTGAAAATAATTCCAAATAAAATTTTCCTCAGAGTAGAGCTTTTAATCGTAAGTTATGGACTTCAATAACTGTTTTTAAAGAAAAAATTAGCATTTGAAAAATTTGTAAATTAATTTAAAATGATTTTATTAAACAAGTAATGATCAAATGTTTAACCAAAAACTTCATCTGATTAAAAGAAAACCCTCTTAAATTTTATTTTTTCTGCTTTATTTCTTCACTGAAAATTATACTTTATTTCTTTTTGAATGAAAATTAAAAGAAATGAAAATTCTTCGTTTATATTTCGCTTCTTTGAATGATTGTGCTCTCAAATCTGTCTTTTATGACATTTAAGTACAAGTAGCAAAAATTATTTTAAAAAACCTATTTAAAATTACATTGGATTGAAAAACAAACATACAATTTTTTAATTTAAGCTAAACAGGATAGCGATTATTTATTTTTAAATATATTTTTTACCAAAAAAAAAATATCCATTTATTTTATCTTCGAGATCTAGGTTATTAATAATAATGATAGATATCCACATTTCTTCTTAATAACGAATAAGTTAGTAGTAAAATTTTTACTCTTTAAGCTCTAATTTTTTATAAACATACTTATATTTTAAAATTAAAATTTAATGCTGATTAATTTAGAAATTTAAATTAAAATCCAAGTTTATTGCAGCATAAAATGATGAGGAACATAGTGTTTTCAAGCATTAACGAGTTTAGTGATGTTGCTTAAATAAAAGCACTCAATGCGAGTGCACGAACAAATCTCGTATTAATAAAACTATTAAACCGATTGCGTAGTATTAAATAAGAAACTGTAGCATGCAGATTCAAAACTTGATTATATTTAATTATCGCAAAAAGAGGGCTAAATAAAAATCCAAAGCTGTTTTTATGCAGGGTTAAGCTTAAATATATAATTATAGGTAAATACTATATAATAATAGGTAAAAATATATTAGAAATCATTGTATCCATCTTTGTAACAGCTGAAAAGACTATGGATTAAGAGGCAGAAAAAAAAATGTTAGAACTGCAAAATAAATTTGGGAACAAGTTATTGTCACCCAATATAAACCTATTACACACTTGAATATCATTGTATCCATAAATAAAAGTTATTTTATTCCTCTGATAAATTATTGACTGGGGTTGCAAAAATTAAATGAATAATATGTTATATATATATATATAACACTAAAATCCTAAAGAACCTCCAAGCGAATCTTTTAATCATCGCAAGGAAGACTCTTAATATAAGGAAATATAGAAATATTTCCTTTACATTTAAGCTTACATAAGAATATTCTTAATTATATAATACAACTATAATATTTTTCAGCAAAATTGACAGTACAATAAGCATTATAATTTCCCATGGGTTATACAAGTCACCTCCAAGGAGGCAGTAATAATGAAATAGTAAGTAATCGAGTGTGTTGCTTGTATACTATTTAGAATATTCTTACCTATTATATTAATAAACTATCCTAAAGAACTTCCAAGCGAATCTTTTAATCATCGCAAGGAAGACTCTTAATATAAG
>JAPDSC010084277.1:0-21758 GCA_026290005.1 Latrodectus geometricus | reverse complement strand
AAAAAAACGATTTTTCACGAAACAAATTATTGGGCAAATTTCGGAATAATTATAAACATTCTAAGATTAAATTTTGATAAAAATTTATATTATAATTGCTATATATAATTACAGCGAATCAAGTTTCATTATAACTATATATAATTGCAAGAATCAAAGGAAATGGTTTTAGTTCATATGCAAACAAAATCTAATCAAAACTTTCTTAATTAATTAACAATTCATGATTTTTAGTTTTTTATCTTTATTTAATATAAGCGATATTTCAATGATAGAAAACTCAAATATATTTTATATATTACACTTTATTTTACTTTTAGTAGTATGTTATACGTCTAGCGAAACGTAAAATAACATAAGATTAATGACACTTAAGGTAATAGGGGAAATACCACACAGAGTAAATTAATGGGGAGTTTCAAAATAATCAGAATATTCATATTTTATTGCAAAACTTACCACAATTCTATAGTCTTTGAAGAGAAATACCCAACACCATTTCTACTCAATTAAAAAAACACACAACTCTTCACGCACTTTGTTGACAACATTGTTGCCAATAATGAAGGGGTTACCAGTGAAAGTAAAATGAAGCTGTGAAGAATCGCAGAATTTTGCGCCAACGCGCCAATGAAATTCGAATAACCTCTTCTTAGGAAAGACCCGTTGTGTCGAGAGAATATTTTGACTTAATATACGAGTGGAAAATTAAAATGTCTGTCCATTAGTAAAAGAAAAGACAATGAATAAAATTATTTGATAGCAGATATTGGGTCGATGATCTTAATATAACAAAATAAGCATATCAAAAGCTGAAGCCAAACATTTCGAAGTTTCTGATTGGATCAATATGTGACGTTTCCTTCTGGCGCCGAACTTGTATGTCACCCATTTTCCAGTGGACTATGTCCCCTCTGAACATAGTTTTAAGGAATTTCCTTTATTTTGTTCTTACGGGGTAGGTATTTTAAATAAAGGATTTTTTTTTTTTTTTTATGAAAGACAATAAATTTTTTCAGTCATTTTCGCTCTCGTAATTTTGTGGTGACAACTTATATATAAAATAACACTTTCAATCTTTAAAAATACTTTTGCTCGTTTCTTCCGCATTTTTCTTTTTACAGTTTTTATTCTACTTTCTTTCCGTTCATTTAAAATAATTTTATTTTCTTTCAGTTCATTTTTTATATGCCGTAAACTTATTAAATATCGTATGGTTAAAATAGCTAGTCCAGCGAATATTTCCTACTTCCTGTAAGCAAGACTTAAATCTTTCCCCAATTGTTTTAAGGATTTTATTTCCACATAACATAATTTTGACAAGAATTCATCATATATGTTTTAGCAAATATCTGCCGAATTTTGATTAAACTAATTTAGACTTTTATTATTATAGCAAATTTCAATTTCATCAAACTCAAAAAATCGTTGAAAAAATTACAGCATTTTAACATTTCATAATAAATAGCATAAAAATGTTACTAATGCTTATATATATGATATATATTGCCTTCCAGGCAGTTTTCTTTTTATAAATATTAAACTATATTCTAACGTAAAAAGTGTGGAAACTCGGAAAAAATCGAAACTATACCCCCCTTGTATAATTAAACATTCAGATAAATACATAGCACATTAGGTTTGGAATACAAACCTAACATGAAGCGCCTAGTAATTTTGAATCACAATCAAGCAACAAAGCAGACAGCGGAGCTGGCTTCGTCTTCTCCATATCCAGGTTGCACGACTGGAAGGATAATATAATTATGGTAACATCCATCTCCCGTTGTTCAATTCGGATGGCATCGAACCAAACGCTTCTTCAAAAGTGTCTTATTATTGTGTCTCAATAAATCTCACAGCCAAAAACCAGAAAACTATTTGTTGTTTCTATATTATGGGCCGTTATATATATATACATATATATTATATGGACAAGAAACACAGAAACCTTGAAAACTTTCTAACACTCACTCCAACAAATACAAATAGAAAATTGAAGCAAAGCATAGTTTGTGTTATTTAACAGAGACTGAATTCGAACTAAGTACTCTTCATTCCAAAGATCAACATCCTACCACATTGCACCATTAATCGTACATTAAAGACAAGATATAGAAACACATTTTGATGTAAGAAGAAACAGAAAAATATCTAATTTATAGCTGTTGATCAAAGAGCTATAAATTAGATATTTTTATAGCTGTTTTGATAGTTTGTTGATAGGTTTATAGCTGTTAGCGAGAACAATAGAATCCAAAGTGGTATTTGGCATTTTAAGGCGAGTATTTTAAATTTTTATACAGCTTAATTTTTTTTTTAAATCTGCGCAACAATAGGGAATGTTCATCACATGACGACTTTAATCTAATACTTTTATATTTTTTAGATTTTCTGATAATCTCAAAATCTACTATTGGTTATACTATTCCTATCCCTTAATATTAAAAATTAATGTGGGTTTTATATTATAAAAAATTTAGAAATAAATAAAGAACTAGGTAAATTTTTGAGCAAACTTTGGTGAAGTAGGTCACTCACTAAAATGCGTAAATTTCGTTGTAAAGAATTTTCATTGTAAACCACAATAATAGGCTACAATAAAATGTTTTGCAGTCATTTGAATATTGCAGTTGATCCCAAGTAGGTTTAGAAAAAGAAAATGCAAGATAAATATGAGTATAACTATAATGTACACGAGTCTTTAAAATGACTTGTTTTCTTGATATATAAAGCGAAGATCTGGTTATATACAATGTTAATGTAAAATTGTCCCGTCAAGTTCATTAACTTTCTGAATCCCACGCAATTGGCCAAAAGCGAAAAAGGTACTCGAAATCAATTTCAAATGGTGTTGTAAGAGGGACATCAGCTTTTATATTATTAGAATTGTTAGCATCAGTCTCAGAGCTTTATCATTACCCTAAAAGCCCACATAACAAGGTAATGACAAATGTAAACAGCGTAGTTAATCCAAATGTAAAGGTTTTAATATATACTGCTGGCCACCCAAATTGTGACACCAAGAAAGACAAGCAAAATTCATTTTGTAGGTAACATGTTGACCAAGTATCAAATGATTAAATTTATAGACTATTGTGAAGTGCGGTTCCGGCCAAAATCAGTAGCCATTGTAGCCACCATTGTTGGAGATTACCCCTGCCATACTCCTCGGCATTGATTCTCCAAGAGACTTTGGACATGTTCTTGGGCTACAGCAAACCAAGCAGCTTCCAGACGTTGCCAAAGTTGATTTGGTATGGCAGATGGGGATATAATCTGGATCAACCGTTGAGCAACCATAGACTACATGTCTTCTATCGGTTAAAAATCCGGTCAGACAAGCAATTTAACCCTTGGACAAAGCGTGCCATGTGTGATCGTGCATTATTCCGTAGAAATATGGCTGTGGGCAATCCATGAAGAAAGGGCAATGGGCTCCAACAGCTTGGAGATGTAGCGCTGATTATTTAAAATTCCGGCAATGCGTACAAGAGAAGTGTGAGAGTGATATCCAATACCACCCCATACCATAATAGCCGTTGCCGGACCAGTGTGATGGTGCATAACGCATCTGTTCAGCATCCTCTCTGCACATTGTCTCCAGACTCGAATACGATCTGCTTGTTGTTGCAGACAGAAGCATGACCATCAGTAAAGATAATTTCTATTACATTCTGCCGTCCACATCCTTCTTTCATCTAAACCTTGTTGGCGGAGACGTTTGCGGTTCTGCGTCAAGGATAGACGAAACAATGGACGTCTTGTGGATAAACCATTCTGCTGTAAACGGCGTCGAACGGTACGCGCAGATACTGGATGAGGCTTTATAGACTGAATGTGCTGTGGTTCGTGATGTAGCTGAGCGATTCGTCATTACCATACCCATAATTTGCCTGTCATCACGTGGTGCACTGAGATGGATGCGATCGAACACGTCGGTCTGTCGTTGCCCTCCTGTATCCTACGATCACGCATCTGCATTACAGTTGTTTGGTTTCATCCAACATGATTAACGATTTCCCTGAAAGATTATCCACAATTTCGGTAGGCCGCTTTCCTCCTCTATGAATTCGGATACTTAATAAAAAAATTATCGTTGTTTTCTACGAGGCATAATTGATAGTTTTTTATATTTAAATAAATAAATAAATAAATATTGCCGAAATCTGAATAATCGAAATCTCCAAGCCTTAATTGCGCTTTGAAGTGGCACCACAGGCGCGCGTGATGTTGGTCTGCGCTGAAATTATTAATATTTCAATAATTTGCATATCTCAGTTCCGCTAATGCATGTTGTAAATTTCATGTTATTTGCATGCTTCCTTCGTGGTTTTGCATTTACGGCGGCCAGTATGTATAAACTTTTTAAAAAAACTATTATCAATGTTATTTATGGGGGATTAGAAACTGAATTACATGAATTTTTGATGGTATACAAAGGACGTGAAACAATTATTAAATAATAAAGTAGAAATTCATCATGAGAATTCAGCACAATATTTTTATTTCAAAAATTATATTTATTAACTAATATTCTAATTGTTCCTCAATTAAACTAACAATTTTTCAGTATTATTCCCATTAAAATTCAAGAGGATATATTAAGTTACTTTGGCATTTATTTCAAGGAGTTGCTAGTTTTGCCAGTATCCTAGAATGGCAAGACCATAAAATATATTTGAATCGCTGCAAATGTCAATAAAAACGAAAAAAATATCAATAAAATAAAATTTTCGTTTCATTAAATATAACGCATTTTAAAAATATAATATTATGACAATAATCATTTATAAAATTGCATCATAAATCTCCAAAATAAAATAAAATTAAGTAAAAAAATGGTAATTAAGGTAGTCCAAATTAAAGTAAAATAAAATACTAATAAACTTAATAAAATAGGTTTCTAGTAAATTAAAAATCAGCATTATTAAAAGTATCTAAAAATATTTCTTTTATAAAATGTTTGCATAAGTGAACTTCATTATATGATATTTAGAAAATAAAAAATATAAATGAGTATGCAATTTCTTAAAAATTATTAGTAATAAATTATCTTTAGTTCAAAATATTCAATTTTTTGTCATCATTTTACAGAAACTGCTTCACTTTGCTCGAGAAATAATTTAAAAATCCGTTACTCTAGGCCTAATGTAATTACATAAACACTAAATAAAAATAAATATTTTAAGTTAGATGTCAAAGTTCAATTTTATAAACTCGCATTAAGCCAAACAGAAGTTGAAACGAAACCCATCAACGCAATTACACACAACTAATTGTTTTGAATTAAAAAAAAAGGCACAGTATTTTAAGAAGTCTTCCCAAAAACAACTCCGGTTTGTGAATGAATACGAAAGTAGCTTTCCTGTTTTAAGCGGTTGATGATCTTGCAGTCATAAAATTAAACAAGATTTTGATCAAGGAACTTCAGGATTAAATGAAAAAAATCTATCAAATGAAGAAAAGGATGTATGTAAATAAGGACTTATACTGTTAGACTTCTTTTCAATATATAATCCATTGTAAAGAAAATCTGCTTCTAACAGAATCAATTCAAATTAATACTCAAGAAATTTAGAACTGAGCTGCTAATACACTCAGGAACATTAAAAATTGCGCACCAATAAGGAAGAAAGGTACAAGTGTAAAATTTTGTAAATAGGCACAATGAGATAGGCACTATGGTAATAATCCAAGTTTGGTACCAATGCTTATTATCTCACACCTGACAGTGATAGTCCAATCAAGAAGTGGGGCCCTATATAAACCGGGGCAAAGTAAAAGAGTTAGAAACGTAACAATCACATGACGACACTAGGGCAAGCAGCAAACCTGCATATCGGGTGTCTTGCCGATGGTGTCTGTTTTGTAGATAAATGGTATTGTGTGTGCTATGGGGATTCCTAGTGTCTGGTATACCTGCCAAGAAACAATCAAGTGATTAATGACATTACTCCAAGCATTGACCAATCAAAGATTATTTACAATTCGAATTCTGGTATTCTTTGTCGTTTGCAATGTATTTAATTGTACACTCAAATCGATTTATATATATATATATATATATATATATATATATATATATTGCATAAAAAATAAATAGATTTGGAGAATATTTTTAATTATGACTATTGTTTAAATTAAATTGTGTAAATGTCGTTATAAAATCACTAAAAGAAAAGAATAAATAATAAAAATATCAAATTTTATTAAATTAAAGGATCCAATTAGTATTAAGTGTTCTAAAATAATACCTCTCTTACGGTTGAAAAATTTAGATAATATTTACAAAGCATAATGTTTTGGTTGTAGTGTAGTTTATATAGAATAGACTTAAAAATATTTCATTTGGGATGAATCCTTAATTAAGATCATAATTTAAATTATAATAATTATGTAGATAGAAATGTCTGAAATATTTTTACAAAAACTTGCTACTTAGTGAAAATTTTTATGCATGAGTTCTTTGCATTAAATTAAAAATCCTAATTCAATTCATAATTATATTTCATATCCTAGTCTGTTCCACATAATAGTCACATGATAATTAAAATAATAATTCAAATAATTTTATTTATCATATTATTATTCATGCAAATTAATGACATATGTAATACAATATTAACCAAATTAAAAAATTTTCCTGTCCGAAAGGAAGAAATTTTTTATTAAAATTATCAAGTTTTTAAATTGATTTTTATTAAATTATAAAAAATTTATCAGTCAAAAAATATTATTCTAGTTTTAAAAAACAATTTCAATAAGGCAGGTTTACCTAAAAGAAAAATCTACAATTTTAAAAAATATTGTAAAATATCTTATCAAAAATTATTTTTCAATACTATTGTTGAATAATTAACATACATTTTTATACAGTTGATATTTTATTTGAAATAATTTTAATCATTAGGTCCCACAAGCAATTGTCAGTAATTAAAATATATTATCAATAAATAAATATTTATATTGTATATAAAATTCTAAAAAATTCATTGAGCTATTAAAATAAACTTATTTTTAAGAGGTTCATATATAACTTCTTCAATTTCCACAGAAAATTTACAGCACCATTTTATATACACCTCGTGAATTAGATTTAAACATGAAACTATTGCTCGGTTGTGGATGGAAAAATTAAACATTCAGAATACATCGTTTGGTGAAAACCTCCCCCTCATTTTGGTCATGCATGACGTCATTTTGTGGATTATTGGTGTAAAGCTCGTGGATGTGTTTTGGTAGTCATCCACAGAGTTCGAGTTATGGTGCGCAGGTTTGCTGCCTGCCTAAGAGGACTTTAGTACGCAAAGAATGGCAAGGAGATATATGAGAAGACATTTCACACAGTTTTTGAGGAGCGTCATCTTCGCCTTGAAAACTGCTTGATGGTGGATGTATCATGTTGCCCGTAAAGTCGATCGTTTGGAGTGTGACGTCGGAACATGTTGGGACACGATATGGTACCCACGTGCGATGCACTGGGCTTGGGACAACCAGGAAGACGACGGGGCAAGATGGTTGAAGGATCACGCCGGAAGCACTCATGGATCCCGTAGGGACTCGCTCCATTATACACGCAGATTTGTGGTAGCAGAAGAAAATCATCAAGAGTTAAGCATTTAAAGTTACACGCGATATATTACCCAGTCAACGTTAAGATGCAGATGCCTAAAAAAAGCACAAAATGACAATTCCTCCTTCCAAAACCAATATTGGAAATTATATATTGATCTCAGCACGTCAATCGCCGCCCAACCTGTCTAGTGGTTAGCGTACCTGACTACAGATGGGTGGGACCTGGGTTCGAATCATGGCTCGGGCATGGATGTACTTTCCCTCTCTCTCTTTCTTGTCTTTGTCCTTTCTTTGTGTGTGAATGGTTGCCTACCCTATAAACGGGTACCTATGGCATGTGTGTACTGAGGAAGTCGGACTCCACCCCAAATATGGTTCAGTTGGAAAAGTGGAGCAGCGCACCCCATATTGCCAGCCTGGCTGGCACACGACAACAGCAAGTCAATCGGCACAGAAGCGGAGTGAGTCTTGAAGTCACATCCGGCTTCTACTTCTACTTCCACGTTATAGATGATAGTATTGAAAATGTGCCAACTACTCGAGAGAGCTTGCTGTTAAAATGCAAAGGCAACCCTCTATAATATTTAATTTAGGCTGCTTAAGCCATATTGTGTAATTGAAGACAGTCTCATGGAAGATCTATCAACTCTTCAAACTTGTACGATTCTAAATTATTTTGTTTTGTTGGGCTAAGGTAAATAATTTTAAATTGGCAACTTTCTAATCATTTGTGAATTGTTTATCCAAATCCCACGCAAATTACATTCCTAAATGGATTATTATTTCGAAAGAGGAGAAAATTCAAAATCAATTGTATTTGCATTGACGCATACAACATCTTCGTAACCTCATCAGTTGCTACAAAACCAATAGCTTTTATACACGAATATGTAATTAATGAAGGCAAATTGAAAAAATAAATTGCATAGTATTTAATATTTTCTAATTCCATTTCAATTTACTTTCATTAAATTACAAATTATGTGCTTGGTTCTCACACATTTATATCATAATATTCACAATTATTCTCTGATGACACATAGAATATCATTAGTATTGCTTGATTATCTACAAATAAAATTGGAGATTTTATTCAAAAATGGATAAATGGATTCATTGGTGAGAAATCTAAAAAATAATCATTTAATTTTGCGAATCAATTTGAAAGGCTATTTGTAGACATTTTATTATTTATACCACTAGCTATTCCCAAAAGGTATCTTAATGAGATTGTCTTCTTACGAGACAGAACTATGAAATAAAAAGCTGAATCCAAGGCACTTATTGTTAGAAGAATTTAAACCATTTTCGTATCAACAGCCAACTTAAAACTTTATTGCGATGCAAATATAAGAATGTGACAACTTGAGAATTATAAACTATGTGGGCAAAATATATTGTTATTAAAAAATAAAATATCGCAAAGTAAATTAAATCATAAAAAACCTTATATTAAATGATATTCATAAGAAAATTCGATTTTGCATAAGAAATTTAGGAAGATAAGATGCTTTTTAAAAGAGTGAACTGACAAGAAATCTAATTGAAACTTATACAATCAATAATACATATAATGCAATTTATATTGTGGACTGCATTGGGAAAACCAGTTGAGATAAAATTGTCTGACATTACTTCATTTCGCTAAAGCAAGTAATAGTCGACAAATGTTGCTATCACGTTTTTAAAACAACGTGAATGTTTATTTATACTCTAAAAGTAAAATTTGTTACAACTAAAAAGAATTGAATTTGAAATAGTGTATCGCAGCCAAAAATCTCATTTTGGCGAGATTTACGCCAGCTAAATGAAATACCAATTTTTTCATAAATTCAAATAAACAAACATGAAAATAAACTATTTATATTTATCAAATTATTAATCGTTTCATATTCAGTGGTTGAATTTCATTAAAACTTAAATAGTTTAAATAATTAAATTTAGTTTTTGAAATAAAAGAAATTTTTGATGATAACTAGCATTAAAGTTGTATTTTTAATTAGAAAAATAATAGAATAAGACGAAATAGCTAAAATCTTAATAACTTCATTTACATTCTACTGCAAATCTATATAAAAAAAATCACTACATTAATTTTACATATTAAATATTGCAATTTAAAACTGCAATTTGTGTCAAATAAATATTCAAATTGGATTGTTTCAGACTTCTAAAAAATCCGTGAATAAAAACTTAAATTCTCATTATCAATCCGAAATTTAAAATGACATAACAAAGAAGCGTAAATTTATCGCTGACGTCAGCATTGAATTATCCAATGAAAAACATACATGCAAATTTAACGCACGAGATAACAAGATTTCTCCTCAGAAGATAAAAACATACATAATTGTTTCTCCTTAGAAGATAAAAATAAATTTTTACTGCGTAATTCAAAACTCGGATTTACGCATTCTTGATTGCTGAATACACTTCCTTTTACATAAAGAGCCAATATTAATATAGGTTTTTCTTTTTTAAAAAAAGTTAAATTTTCTTCTTTTCGATGAGTTTAATAAAGAATAAACTTTAATTGGATTTATTTAAAATTATTTAACTCCAATTCGCAAATAAAAATAAATTACTTTAAATTATTTCTATAAATTTAAAACTTGCTGGATGTGTCAATGTCAAATACATTTGCAAAACTAGTCTTAGATATTTTTTTAACATTTTTCAATGGTACGAAAAGTTAATATATTCGAAATGCTAATTTGTTCTAATAGTTTTAAAATATTTTTCAAAGTTTAAAAAACAAATAAGCGTTTTGAAAAGTAATTTGCATTTAATTACACTTATTCTCACTTCAAATAATTAAAAACAATTCATCAATATATTAGGTTGGGGAAAAAGTAATCCATTATTTTTTCGGTAGACGTCTGTAGTGATCGATATCTCGTGAGGTATCAATCAAACAATTTCAGATTTATGCTCGTTGGAAAGGTGACGTTCGACACTAAAATATCCTCTTGCGGTTTTTTGTTTGATTAATTCAGTTACGAGTACAAGGTTTTAAAAATGGAAGACAACAAACAGAAAATTCGATACATTTTCGTTTTTCTCTTGCAATGGCGAAAAAGATAACCGGGTGGCTAAAATTGTGAAAGGTGTTTATCGTCCTATATAAGACTGTAACAACCAGTTACGTACAATTTTTGTTTCGTCGATTCCGTTCGGGTATTTTTGATGTTAGAGATGCACTTCGCATGTGGATACAGCATCGTCGAAAATGTCTATAAAATATCAAAAATGATCGAAGTTAACCGCATGTCAGCAGTCGTAACGCGCAAGACCTAAAAATCTACATGAAAGCTGTCTTAAACCTTTTTACAAAGTGAACCCAAAAGAAGTTACATAAAGCTCACGTAAAAATAATGGATTTCTTTTTCCCCAACCTAATATATCACTTACAAAATGCTCAAAACTTTATGATGTTTAGAATTTTATGCTGTAGTTGAAAAAAAAAATTCAAATGATAAGCAAAATAACAAAACATTGTCGACGATTGCTGCAATATTAATCCCATGCATTTTTCAGAATATTGTTTTTTCATTTATGTTCATGTAACTGAGCAGATGTTTACATATTTAAAATAAAACTGATAATACTCGCCTAACATTAAGCAAAAAAAATTTAATCACAAGCGTTTCCTATTAAAGATGAGATTGATTTTATCTTAAAAAAAAGGAATTAAAATAGAAGCTGGGAATCTATTTTAAATATGAGACTCTATTCGTCTTATTTATTATTATTATAAATTTAGTTTAATAAATGCTTAATTAGTATGTGTTTACTCAAGTTTCGGAATAGGTTTTCAAAATGGATTGGAAAATTTTAAACTAAAAATATATTAACGTAATTTCTTGACCTACACTTATTTTTCTATTGATTTTTGTATAGTGTTTAAAGTTTAAACCACAATTAAAGAATTTATTACAATATAATGAAAAATTTATTTTGTTTTAATTAGTTATAATTTTTAACATCACATAATGGATAAATATTTAAAAACCTCTGAAAGATATGTGCAACCGTAGCATCTTACCTTTCAGTTGAACATTTTAGATTGTAGGCCATATTCATAAATTGCAAGGTAGAAAACCAAGAAAGCACCCAAGCACTGACTACAACAGACGTTCCTACAGGAAGCAGAGGAGTATATTTCATTCCCAATTGTGTGTAATTTCATTTGGAAATGTATTTGGAAGTTACTGCAAAAGTTATATTTTTGTTTAAATTTGAAGTTAGAGTTTTTAAAAGTAAGTTTTATTTGTAATTTGATTTTTCACTTTGTTTGAAAAATTAAGATAGAAACATCTTAATTTTTCATATCCTAACATTTCTTATTTAATATAGCTTTATTTTTTTATTTTAATTAAGAAATGAAATATCTTAATTTTTCATGATCTTATGAGCTGAAATATTACATATTTTATTCCTTACAGTTTAGAAATATTTGAATAATAATTTTTTCAGTTAAATTATGAAAACGGACATTGGTATTTTCGGATAACAGCTGTAATGTGTGTGCAACTATTCGAATAATTAAAAGCTAGTTATATTTTTTAAAAACTAATATTTCCTATGATATTGATGTAGTTATTGTCCAGTTGTTCATGCTTGACCAGTTGCAAGCCAAAGAAGTTTTAAAGTTTTCAAATAATTAAAAGTATGTTTTTCATTCATCAAACACTGGTACAAAGCAGTTGTAAAAATGAATGTTCACCTTTAAGACTAGGTTAATAACAGAAATCGATGCAAAACACGTTTATTTGAAGTGTGCGCTGCTATGCTCGGTTAATGTAAAAAGATGTTATTCTAAAAATTGATGACATTCACGCGATTTTGATAACTCGATTAATAAAAAATTTATTATTTGCAATGTTATGCATTTAGTATTGATTAAGGAATAATAACAGCAGTTTTTTTCGAATTATTTTGTTTACATTTCTAAAATATATATATTTTTAAAAATCCAACATGAAAAATTAATCTTCTACACTACTGGCCATTAAAATTGCTACACCAAGAAGGCAACATGCTACAGACGTGAAATTTATACGAAAGGAAGAAGGTGCTGTGATATGCAAATGATTAGCTTTTCAGCGCATTCAGACAAAGCAGGCGCCAGTAGCGACAACTACATTGTGTTTAACTGAGGAAATTGTTCAGCTGGTTCTTCATACACAAATTGCATTTGAACGTTGTTGCCTGGTGAAAAGTTGTTGTGATGCCTCATGTAAGAAGGAGAAATGCGTACCAGCACGTTTCTGACTTTAATAAAGGTCGAATTGTAGCGTACCGGGATTGCGGTTTATCTTATCGCAGTATTGCTGCTCACGTCGGTCGAGATCCAATGACTGTTAGCAGAATATGGAATTGATGGGTTTTTGACGGTAATACGGAACGCCATGCGGAATCTCAACGGCCACCCATCACTAGCAGCCGAGAAGACAGGCCTATTATCCGTATGGCCGTAATGGATAGTGCAACCACGTCACGAGCCGTGAGTCAAGAAACGGTGTCGTTTGGAAGACAACAAGTGTCTGCACGAACAGTTCGACGAAGTTTGCAGCAGCATAGACTCTCAGCTCGGAGACCATGGCTGCGGCTTCCCTTGACGCTGCGTCATAGACAAGAGCGCTTTCAATGGTGTGATCAATGACGAAACTGGGCACACGAATGGCGAGACGTCATCTTTTCAGATGAATCCAGGTTCTGTGTACAGCATCATGATGGTCGCATCCGTGTTTGGCGGCATCGTGGTGAACGCACACTGGTTGCGTGCATTCGTCATCGTCATACTGGCCCATCACCTGGCATGATGGTATGGGGTGCCATTGGATACACGTCTCGGACACCTCTTGTTCGCATTGACGGTGCCTTGAACAGTGCACGTTACATTTCTGGTGTGTTACGACCCGTGGCTCTACCCTTTATCCGAGCCCTGTGAAACCCTACGTTTCAGCAGGATAATGCCCGACCGCATGTTGCCGGTATTGTACGAAACTTCCTAGATACGGAACATGTTTGGCTGTTGTTTTGGCCAGCACGTTCTCCAGATCTTTCACCAATAGAAAACGTCTGGTCAATGGTTGCCGAGCGACTGGCTCGTCACCAAACGCCAGTGACTACGTTTGATGAACTGTGGCATCGTGTTGAAGCTGCATGGGCATCTGTACCTGTATACATGCAATCCAATCTCTGTTTGACTCAATGCCCAGGCGTATAACTGCTGTTATTACTGCCAGAGGTGGTTGTTCTGGGTACTGATTTCTCAGGATCTATCAAGCCAAATTTTTTGAAAATTTAATCACTTATTATTTTTAGTATAATATATTTGTCCAATAAATATCATTTTGTTATCTGCATTTCTTCCTGGTGTAGCAATTTTAATGGCCAGTAGTGTAGAATTTTGAAATTTAAAACCCTTTTACCATAAATGAACAAAGGTAAATATTCCTGAAATCACTATTCAAAATCAAAAATTAGAAATCGAGTAATTTAAATTCGCGAGGAAACTACTCGACGCTTGAAGGGAAAATTAGATTTCTCGCCAAGCTAGTACCAAATCGTAGGATTTTACCTTACAAATTTTAACTTTTCCAAACATTTTATCAAGGTTATACTGTTGTAATATTCTGATGTCAATTACTATTGTGCTATTGAATGGCTGTTGTATTTATCTATTTCGCATATCGAGGTGGGTGCATGGGATTTTTCCAAGTTTTTTTTCTTAGTTACTCCGAGACGCTTCATGTCAATATAACATTCTCCCACGTTTCATAAATAAAAATCCCTGCATTTGATACAGAAAAAAGCATTCAAAACACCATTATTAAAAAAAGAAGTGTTAACGCATTAATCAGTCGACAACATCGTGCAAAACCCATTATCAGAGTGATGTGCATCAAATAAACAGAAACATAAGTGATATTAAATAACTGAATAACATTATGTTCGGTCAATACCAATATCTTCTATATAGAATAGGATTCCACCAATAAATTATCGTAAACCTAACAATATTGCTTTTCTTTCAGGCCTAAAACTGATAATTATTGCAAATATTTAGAGCAATTCAATTTATTAGCAATTAAAAGCTAACCTAGAAAAATCATGTTTAAAGAAATAGCTGTTATATCAGCAAGAAAATCACTACAATCAATTTAATATTTAAATCAAATTTCAAAAAATCTAAAGATAATACAATGCCTCAAGAGAAATAGTTTTAACTAAGTTTTAAAAATAAATATTACTCTTAATTTGGCTTTAAATAAAACAATTCTTATGTTTAAGGATAAAATATATCCATATGGGCTATAGAAACGTAAATCATAGTTTTTTCTATTAAAATGTCTCTTTTATGCATATAACAAATTTAAAATTAATTGGGCTTCTAAAATTTTGTTACACACTTATATCATGCCTATGGACTAAAATTCAGATTGCCTGCGACTGAATTCACAGGAAGATCGAAAATTAAATATAATAAATCACTTCTAAAAATGATTATTTTTATCCCTTATGATATTATGATTTAAGAAACATTGATTAGAAAACAATATTCAATCATATTTTCCTTTCAACTACACATCAATTAAACTAGAATAGGAGGGGTAAAAAAAAAAAAAAAACTGCTTAGAAAAACACTTTTCGGATTTCCTGGCAATGAGGAAAATACATTTTTGTCTAAATATTTTTATACAAAAATGTCACAACTGCATGCTATAAGCTCAGAATTGTAGTTTTAAATGTTTTATTAAAATATTAGCAAAATATAAAACTATAACACGTAAATAGTAGAGAGCATAAGACACCAATATAAAAGAAATATTTCTCTCAACAAATTTTTTTTTATCATAAAAAAATAAATACCAGGACTAGTTATATGTGTATTTCATATAGTAAATAGACCGATCAAAGTATTAAATATTGGATTTTTGTAAAATTAATAACAGTATTTGTATATGAAAATATTACAAAATTCAATGCCCAATGGGAATAAAGCGAACATAATTTGTCTGATTACTAAAAATGCCAACATTTTGTAATGAAAGAAATAACAGAAATAGCAGTAAACGTTCATTTTAAAAGAAATGCAATCTTTAATTTTAATATAGATTGACTTTTTTTATCTTAAAGAAAATAATTGAAAATCATAATTGTGTGATTATTTATTTCATACGTATTGTCTATATTAAAAGCAGGAAAAAATATTTGTAATTTTCGGATTTTCTGAACACGGGGATAATACATTTTTTCTAAATATTTTTACTTTAAAATGTCACAACTAATTGGTAAGCTCAGAAATGCAGTTTTAAATATCTTATTAAAGGTTTAGCGGACTATAAAATCATAACACGTAAATAGTTAGGGAACATAAGACTAGAACAATATCAAAGAGAAATTTTTCTCAAACAAAATTTGTTTTCATAATAAAATAACTAAAAGGACTAGTTATAGGTGTATTTTTTTCATATAGTAAATAGACCCATCAATGTATTTAAATATTGGAGTTTTATTAAAAAAATAGCAAATGTTGTATATCACAATATTGCAAAATACAATATCTAAAGTCAATATAACACAATTCGACCGATTTCTCCTAATGCCTATTTTTTATAATGAAAACAATAACTGAAATTGAATTTAACGTTCATTTTAAGTCAAATGCCGCCTTTAATTTCAATATAGAGTCATTTATTATCGACTTAGAGCAGATTGTTGAAAATCATAATCATGTGATTACTTATTTCTCACGTATTTTCTATATTAAAAGCAGAAAGGAACATGCGTACTCTTCGTAGTTTCTGACCATGGGAAAAATACATTTTTGGCTAAATATCTTTGCTCAAATATGTCATAAATATATACTAAGCATAGAAATGTAGTTTTAAATATTTTATTAAAGGTTTAGCAGATTATAAAACTATAGCATGTAAATAGTAACAGAGCATGAGACGACACCAATATAAAAAAAAAATTCTCAGAAATAAAATTTTTTTCATATTAAAAGAAATATTTGGATTTGTTTTATGTGTATTTTATATAGTATATAGACCCATCAAAGTATTTAAATATTGGATTTTTGTTAAATTAATAGAAGTTTTTATATATCTCAATATTGCAAAATTAAATATCTAAAGTGACTAAGGCGAACATAATTCGTCTGATTTCTCAAAATGTCAACTTTTTATAATGAATTTAATAATAGAAACAGCATTAAACGTTCATTTTAAAAGAAATGCAGCCTTTAATTTAATATAGATTAATTTTTATTCACTTAAAGCGAATTACTTGAAAATCATAATCGTGTGATTATTTATTTCTCACATATTGTCTATATTAAAAGCAGGAACAGGCATTCTTATTTTTCGGATTTTCTGACCATGGGGAAAATACATTTGTGGCAAATATATTTGCTTAAAAGCAGTTTTTAAACACTACAAATCCTAATTTTTTTTAGAAAGTAACTAAAGTTTCAGCTTCAGAATATCTTCGTAATTTAAGAAGTCTCTAAACGAAATTTTATTCTAAGTCATTTGATTACTGCAATTATTATTTTTTTGTGAATTATGTAACTTAGCATTTTGTGAAAAGTATGCTTTCTTAACAGCGTCAACTGATGATAATAATACTATAATTGCATTTAAATTAATATTGCAGAATCTACAACTTGAATTTATGAATGGAAGAATAGTCATAAATATTTAGTTAATAAAGGAGTGTTGATAAAAAATGAATTTATTTACTGTATTGGCACAACTGTTATTCAAAGTTATAAATACACTGCTAAAAACAATTAAAAGATATTGCGGTTTTAGGTGGATCTTGGGGCTGGGAAACATTTTAGCTGATTGATACATGGTTGACAGAAGTAGTAGCTTATATAAGAATAAATTACAGATGTTTGGCAGAAAAAAATGCATTTTTATTGCGTACTTGTGTAGAAAAGGAAAAGAAAACACATTTTGTGAATACGAGAAAAAAAAGAATAAGAAAAGGTATTGTCTTCAAAGGAAATCACTTTCAGTAGGGTTTCCACTGACGACCAGCAACGTTGAACACCTTTAAGGCATGGAGTCAATGAGACTATTGATCACGAGTTGGGGTATTCTGTCTCACTCTTCCAGAAGAGCACTTTCCAGTTCTTGGAGAGAATATGGGGGTGGTTGGTGACTAGAAACTCATCTTCCTAGAGCGTCCCAAACGTGCTCTATTGAATTCATTTCAAGACAACACGCTGGCCATTCCATTTGTACGATTCCATCCTCGAAAAGGAAATCCTCCACCAGGTTAGCAAGATGTGACCTGCAGTTATCGTCCATTAAATTGAAGTCATCTCCGATTACTGCAGCGAAAGGAACTACAATAGGTCTGAGGATCTTATCCCTATATCGGTGAACAGTCAGAGGTCAATCTCGAATCATAGAGGTCTGCGCCCGTCAATGGAGATGCTACCGTACACCAACATTCCCCCATCCGCCAAATCTGACACTTTCATGCACGAAAGCAGGATTATTCCTTCTGCCACGGTCCCGCCAGATGAAAATACGCTTATTATGAGGATGAACAGAAGAACAGGACACGTCAGAAAAAGAACATTTCTCCATTCATCTCTCCTCCAATTTACATGCTCAATTGCCCACTACCTGTGGTCGCGACGATGTCTTGATGTTAGTTTAATGCATGCCATCAATCAGTGAGCACACAGACCTATACCCTGGAACCGGTTTCGGACAGTTCGAGTTGAAACCGTGGTGTCAGTGTCCAAGCGAAGGTGTTGTTGAAGAAGAGTAGCGTTCGTATGTCGGTGTCTCCGAGCCGTTAACACTAAATAACGATCTTTATTGGGCGTTTTTGACCGTCTAAGTCCTTGCCCTGTACTTCCAGTCTTCAAAAAACGGTTTCAGATCCTGGAAATCACATTTTGTGGGACTCATATGACTTGCTCTACTTCGGCTTGAATTTGGCTCCTTTCTAACCTACCAACAACTCTCCAAGCTTCTGTATCTGTTAAATGACTTCGCTGAGACATTGTACTCGTCGAAACAAAGCAGTCACTGAAATGCCGATCATCCTTGTCTTCATTATCTTTTATTCAGTTGAAAACTCTCTTCTTTTATTCAGTTCAAATTTCATTCACTGCTGCTGAAGCGACGTTTTTGACGCCGAACTCAAAATTAGCATACTCCAGAGTTTAAAAATCAGAAAAACTTGCATTTGTGATTCTCATCTTCCATTTTCGGCAAAAAAAAAATTTGCTTTTGTCTTTATTTTGTAAAAAACTAACAATATCCTTTAATTGTTTTGAGTACTGTATATATTCGAATTGATTGACTGTATGAATTTCTTATAGAACTTGAAAAAATAGTTTAGTGTGGTATGATTAGTTTGACGTGAATACATAAAAGCTTCCTTTTAATGATATAATTATTTCTTTATTTGTGTAAACTTTATGTCCTTCTATACATGAAAAACCCATGTACCTAAATTCTTTTATATTTTGAGTGAAAATTAGATTCATATTCTAAATGAAAAGACATGGAAATTTTCTTTAATTATTGTTTAAATAGATTTAAGCTTGATGTCGCTGTTTGAACAGTGAATCAGAAAATGTATGGCTAAAATTAGAAGAGGTTTAAAAGTGATGGATATCAAAGAGTTCACACTATAATGCCTTTTCGGACACGTCGAGTGAATACATTAGAAGATGCTATACAAATCAGCGAAAAATAAATAAATAAACGGCAACTGAAAGATTTCCTTCACTGCCGTGATCTTCCAGAGCATGCAGATGGTACGAATATTGACCAAGCACGTATTCTTCTGAATATACAACAGAGTAAATATTGTTTGGCGAATTGAATGTTTTGCCTGTCGCTTAACATTCATTTTTACATACGAGTACTAATTAGATAGGAGTTTATTATTTAAAGTGTACCCGAACTATTACCCATATATTCAGCTACTGTTTAAACTGGGAATCAGAAAATATGTGACTAAAATACGAATGTTCTTTAAAGTAATGTATATAAAAGAGTTCACAATATAATGCATTTCCGGAAACACAGCGTGAAGACAGTAGATGACGGTATGCAAAGCAGTCGAGGGGAAAAAAACTGCAACTGAAAGATTTCCTTTACTGCTGTGATCTTCTAAAGCATGTAGATCGTTACTAATATTGAACCATCAAGTATTTTTCTGAGTATACAGCAGCGTAGAGATTGTATTTAGAATTATTTGTTTTACTCGTCGATTAACGTTCATTTTTGCACACAAGAACTAATTAGATCAGGATTTATAATTTAACCCTTCTTTGCATAATGGTGGAAATTTCCATCATAACCTATAATGGCCAAAAAATACATAAAAGAACAAGTTCACTTTAAGTTGATCGTGTTTGGATACCTTTTAAATGTCCATTGCATAAAAAGAAACATAGCTGTCAAAAATAAACAAGTGTCATTATCAGTGAAACGAGCTTAAAGTTATCTCATTCCGCTGTTTGTTGTAGTTGCAATAAACGTATGATTTCGTTTATAATTTTGTTTTATTATATTAGAGTTTCTATTGCTAAAAAATTGAAAATGAGTGGAAGAAAGGTTTGTAACTCGTGTTTCTGTTATTTTCTTCTTTTATTTCTATTTAGTACTAAGCTAATGATCGAACTTTGGATGATGATGGTAATTTTTAGCATATTGTTTTTTGCTAAATTTATACTATAAATATATACTAAGATTTTTTTGACCATTTTCCTTTAATTTTGAACATGAATTATATCAACTTGATTTATTTCACCAATAAAGAAAAAAATCATGCAAAGAAGGGTTAAAGTGTATTCCAAACCACTAAACACATTCAGCTGCTGTTTAAACACATCCCATGGCACTGTTTAAACTGTCAGAAAATGTATGGCTAAAATATAAAGGAGTTTAAAAGTGATGTATATCAAAGAATTTGCAATATAATGCGTTTTTGGAAACACCGTGTGAAGACACTAGGAGATGCTATACAAAGTAGTCGAAAAAATAAAAAATAGCGAAGCTGGAAGATTTCTTTCATTGATCTGATCTTCCAGAACATTCAGATCGTTACTAATATTGAACTATCAGGTATTCTTCTGAGTATACAGCAGCGTAAATATTGTATGTGGAATTGTTAGGTTTCCTTGCCGCTTAACGTTCATTTTTGTACACGAGAGCTAATTTGAGAACGGGATATATAGTTTTATGTATTTTTTTAAATTTCCAAAGGCAGATTAGAAGGTGACTGTATTCATAATAACAAGCATTAAAACTAGAATAAGGGTGACATGAATACATATAACAAAACTGAAATCACGGTAAGTCTATAAATCGTTCATCTTGTGCCGACTTCTCCAGTATCTCTCCCCGAAATGCTCCGCGTTTAGTGTGAGCAATTTTTGAATTAATAGTGTAAAGTAGATTCTGAACCACTATACATATCCTAAACCAAGATGGTAATCGAGTCTATAGACAAATAAACCAACATCCATAGCCCAAGCCATTAAGCTTTACAAGTCCTGTGCTAACTAAGGATATATAGGGAATGATTTTCCAATAAAGAAGTATCTAGTCGTCATATTTTCAAGTAATTAATTAAACAGCTTCGCGAAACCTGATTCTACAATAGCAACAGCCATGACGTGGGAAAGATTCACTGGGTGAAAACAGTGCAAAGTGGATAAAGTTATCTTACGAGTAGTTAAGCGCAGTCTTCTTACAAATGTCCATTAAACTAAGGCAAGGTAAGCATGGTATAGACATATCTTCCTAATCGTCTATACTTTTAAGATGTTATTTGAAACTGGATTGTGGCACCTGGTTTTCTCTTCATACAAATTATTCCCAGATGAATCAATGCTTACTTGAAAGGGTTTGTTTGAAGTCAAAAATGCTCAAGTTTGAGAAACTGTCAATCTCCATAGTACAAGAAGTCGTCTTTCCAGCACAAATTTATTTGAACGTTAATGTGCTGGTAGATACGGCGCATAAATACGTGATGAGGACATTCATCCTACCTCATCAATTAGACGGCCCAGCATAGTATCTGGTTCAATACAACTTTACAATATAAAAGTGCATGTTAATATTTTCTTACACACATGAAAATTTTTAGTTTAAAAACATTAAAATTATAAATAATATTAATTC